>JAMLFY010000015.1:5034366-5170022 GCA_030441495.1 Dalbergia oliveri | reverse complement strand
ACATTTTCAATTTAACATTGATTTGGTTAATGTGAAAATTAAAATGTTATAGTTGAATTGACTTTAAAATTAAAAATGTTACTAAATTGATGTTAAAATGTATTTTAGAATTAAATTAATGTCAAAATTAAAAATATTTAAACTATATTGATATAAAAAAATTTGTTGGAATCAAATTATATCAAATTGAAATATTAGGATTTACAACAAAAATATTATGAGTTTAATTTATTTTATTTGCACTAATAATCATCCAGTCATATATCGCTACATTAATAAAAGTGATTAAATTTCACATCTAGTACTTAAAAAATCTTACAAATTTGGTGATTTGACAATGTAAATTTTTTACATAGTTTGTGCATAAAAATTAAATTATTTACTCAATATAGAAACAAAACAAGGATACTTAAGCCTTAAGGTGCAGTTTGGGAAAAAAAATAAAAAGCGGATGCTCAAGTTGCTGTTTGAAAATTAAAATAACAAACCACAGTCCGAAATTTTACTCTGGGGCACAGGCCCAAATTCACTCGCATCTTCTGATTGGTGCTTTGGTAACTTATTGGCCGAAACTAATTTAGGGTTTCCAGCACAAGTATAAATTGCACCCCTCTGATGTAGCAGCCCAGTCACTTTCAAACCTAGGCTCAGCCAACGCTGGATGCTCTGGGCACATTTTCATCAACAGATGCATGCAGCCATGTTTTCTGCGGTTCCTTAGCTAAATCCAATGCTTCGTGTTCACTTTTCTTTCGTTGGTGAGATTAGATTTTAAAAGCTTCGTTCTTTTCTCTTCCGCTCTTCCCATCCGTCTCTAATTTGATTCAATTTTTGGCTTTTGTGTATTTGTTTTATGGAAGAAATAACAATTTGGTTGTGCTAATATAATTTGAAGGCTCTACAATAGAGTCTACAGCAGGGGCTTATTTCAATGGCCACTTGACTGCCGCTTAGAGCCAAAATCAAAATTACCAGATGAAGATCCTTGAAATCAAAATCACCTATTGTTTCAAGACACAATCTCTGGTTATATTTTCTTCACCTAATTGTTATTATCGTTGTTGTTATTGTGAATTTTTTGGCACTGAAGTCAGACACGGGTGTTTGTTTCGTAATCTCAAAACAATCCACCTTTTGCATGGTGCCTATATGAAAATCAGCTACTGATTCACGATTGGAGGAAACCTTTTTTTCTCCCTTATGGTTTCCTTCAAATTTAAAGCAGCTACATTCTTGTGTCCTATTTTCCTTTAATTTTTTCTTAAGAAAAAAAAGTTTACTGTTCTCTTAAATTTTTTTCAGTTTTTCCTTTACAAATTTAAAAAAACTGTTCTCAGCAAAGCAAATCAAACAGCCCCTTAAAAATCTGGATCTCTTTTTGTCAGTGTTTAATATTATTAAAAATAATTAGGTGAGTATATGAAAACCATAATAAGAAGAGATATTAATTTATTCATGCATAAGAACAGAATCGAGTTCTATGAATCAAAATTAAAGGGACGCAATGTCATTTTGCCAAAGTTGTTACATTAGAGTATGTGAAAAAAATTAAAGCTGATAAGGGGGTGAACTGAATACATGATCTTAATTTTAATGCTCGATTCAATTCTTGAATAGACACAATATGTGACGCCCGGTCCCGGTATGCAAAATCTAATGCAGAGATATTGAATGAGATCTGTTTGTGCAGGAAAATAAAAATCTGCAGGACTTGTTTAAATTTTATATGTTTTTTTTTTGGGTTGTTTTTGGTCGTAAATTTATAGACATTCAAAGTTTTATTTGAAATTCCATTGGTCCCAGAAATTGTATGAATATACAGAGGACTCGAGTTCTAGTCTGCCATGTATGGAAGAAGTTATGGAAGCTAGATTTTAAACCGAAAGTCAAAGTATTTCCAACATGTAAAAGACTAAATGAAAAAGAGTAGAAGTCTATTAATCATGAGTGTTAACCATGTTAGGAATTGAAGGAACCAATTTGTCATTTGTTAATGGAGTGCCCATTCCCGAACAAGAGGTGTTGGCCATGATTTGGGATGCAATATGGAGGCAGAGGAACCTTGTTCGGCAAGGAAAGCAAAAGGAAGTTGAACTATGAAATTCGTGGGAATGGATAATTTCACATGACATTGTCTGTAAATCTCTCACCATTGACTCCAAAAGTGGAACTTAGAAGAAACATATGATATAAAAAAATTATGAGTAAGAGATCATATATAATCATATCATGTGAAATTTTAACATGAGCCTCGCAATTCACATACCTATTCGTCCTCTTCCACAATGATGATCTTATTGGGGTTAGGTTGGCTTGTGATATTGGGGTTAGAGCTATCATATTAGAGGGAGATGCTCGATTAATATTTGAGGAGTTTGAGTCTAGTGTTAGTTAGGGAGCTTCATATAATAGGACCCTAATTCTCTAGTATGTGATGAAAATCTCAAGTGTCAGATCTATATTTTCAGCGTTATTATTTACTACGAGGAGATGGAATAACTCAAGTGAATAAAGACCATTTATTCATATAGCAATGTATGCTTTGCATAGAAGTCAGTTAGCAACCCCTTTAACAAAAATAACAATATCATTTCTCAAATGCAAAACAATTAAGGTACAATTTTGCTCATACATCCAAAAAAACACTCCATTACAAATTCACTGCAACTCAACACAAAATAATAACAATAAGGAACTTACTTAGTAAACCCAGAATAACAATCTTTCATCATAAACTTGAGGTGAAAACAACCATTAATCAGACAAAACAATAACATATAGAAAACATTACCAAAAATTCAAAGATACAATGCTTGTTACTCTATCAACTGTAGTCACAATCGAAGCATATAATGTGATCCCACTACACACACACACACATTACCTCTTTCTTTGTCGAGGAAAACTTAGGTTGAAAGAAATATGACTTCAATCAAGGGTTAAGGTATATCTCCAGATTCAATAAACACTTGGAGCAGTAGTTACAGACACTTCACCAATGAAAAATAATTAAAAAGAAAACTTAAAAATCAAATATAAATCATGAGAATGCATGACATAACCAGGTGAACCAAGCCAAAAAAATGTTTTACAATGTCATTTAATCATATATTGCCACTCGGCAAATATGATTAACTCTTATACTTATTAGTTGAAAAGTCTTGCAAATGGAAAAATTTGATAGATGAATTTGATTGGAAGAATTTACAGTGTGTTTGGTTGGGAGCAAAATAAGGTGGAAATTTTGTGTGTAACATAACATTCTGTAAATAATTTGAACCTAGCAAAAATACAGAAGGTTAATGACTCTAAATGCGAAGCACATCATTATAAAGTCTAACATATTAAACATATGTGGTGGATAGGATAATTGAGGACAAATTGGTATCACTTCCATATAGAAAGGGAGGATACTCTCCTCCGCTTAATTTTAATCATGGAGCAGTCAAAGAATCATGACAATGGGAGAGTTTTGGGTTTGGAAACTCCGAGTCCCCTAGAAAATTAGGGGACAATATATTTTCACTCATAATTACAAAAATATTGTGCTGTTTTTTTTGCTGTTTCATTATTTTTAAATTTTCGTGTCAAAAAATTGTGTAACTTTTGTTATCTTCTCTATAAAATCTTAAAAATAATAAACAAAATACAATAAGATTATACTTTTGTAACATAACAAAAAATGAAACCAAAAGCATACCAAATAGCCAACAAATATTTAGTGTAATGATAAGAGAGTTATGATTTAAATAAGAGTATTAAATTTAAACATGATGACCCTCTTATTGTAATGGTTAACAAAGGGACCTTAGCTTTATGATTTGACTCACAGAAATTATTTTAATTTACGAATGAGTTGAACATACAACCTGATTTTGCTTAAGCTACTTCCTGTCCGAGCTACCATATGAAAGATCTTAGACATTGCCTGACAAAAATTGGAATCTTCTTGCTTTTGATGGGTTAATACTAACGCCTTCTTCAAAATAATGAGTCCAAGACTCAGATATTTAATATTGCAACAAGAATTTATTTGGAATTACAGTTTACTTTAATTTAGATTACTTTTGCATTGAATTACTCTTCTTAACTCCAAACATCCATGATGGGTTTCTTATTTTGTCATATTTTTTTTTATAAAAGAAATTGTGAAAGACATTGCTATCACAATCTCAGGATGAAGCATTTAAAGTTAATTCTCCTTCCAACAAGTGCAACTTCCCTGATTCAAACTGTTTTTATGATGGCCAAGCTGCCGCTTGTCCAACAGTTTGTTGGTGCTTGTCATATTCATTTTAATTTATAACAAGAGTATTAATATCTTTAAATAGTCAAAACTAAATAACCAAATGATAATAAGCAAATAAAAAATCAGAAAAAATAAATAAAGAATCTTTAGATGATGACGTTTTTATTGTGACACATATAATGTTGTTGGGTATTACTTTTCATTTCTCTAATTATATATTAACTGCTTATATCATAATGATAAGGGAAGTTTGCCCTTTCATGCAATCGTAAAGTTTTTCCGCTTGAAAAAGGAACCGATTGATAACTTATTGTCGATGATAATTAAATTCTTCAGTAATCCCATCCCCTCAATGCTTTTATATGCACATCAAGAATTGACCTTTCAAGTTTGAAATTTAACAACCCCTTCATCTGCATAAACAAAGTAATTGAATAACCTATAATATTAGTCTTCTACTTCCCATATGTTAATTTATTATTTCGCAAAAGACGTATATAACCTATGTCATATACATGCTTGTCAACTAGGCCACAAAGACAAAAGGAGGAAGAAGATCTACGAAGGCCACAGTTGACACTCCCAACGTCTCTTGCATATACAAGAACTTCTTAGACTTAACGCCTGACGGTGAAAATTTCTTTTATAATGAAGACAGAGGAATGTGTCTTCCCTTTAACACATTGGCTTCATCTTACAAGAAATTATTCATACATATTGTTTTCAACATTCACCCTATCTTTTTCTCTTTTGGGGCAGCAAACCCTATGAAGTTCGGTGAAGGAGAGGGAAAATAATACCGTGCGCGATGATGTATTGATCTCTTGCTCGTTTAACATTGTAATCAAGCTACACAATGCATTAAGATAAAACACAATATAACCTGAGTAAAAAAATTTGTGGCTGCTGGGATTCGAGCCCAGGTCTCCACGGCCACAACGTGGAATTCTCACCACTAAACTACAGCCACAGCGTTGCATGTCAAGTGCTCTAAAATTAATGATATAAATATAATTGTTTACCAACAAGATATTGCTGAGTGGAAGGACCTCGTATTCCTTAAATATTAGGTATTAGATTCAATCTCAAAATTCATGTATACATAAAAGAAATTCCTATTGGAAGATATCCCTATTTAGGTGGCTAACTATATCTCAAGAGTTAGTTTCTTAGCTTCTAAGTAAGGGATACTCAAGAAATCAAAAGAAAAACGGAAAAGGAAACAAAACACTTCTATTGTCATAGTCTTAGGTTTGCTCAGCTACTGCTTGAGGATTCTTAACCAATTTCTCATAACTGTAAATCAAATTACTCATCCTGTTGGTCAATGGCAATACCTGTATTTGATTTTTTTTTCTTGTGTTGGGTAGGATTGTTATGGAAAATCAATCACCAATCAAAGAATAAACATAAAGTTCCACATGACTAGGTACTCATCATAAGATCTTTCTGATTATATTTCTTTCAACTGATAATCTCAAAAATAAAGTTAAAATCAGAAATAATTGAAGTTGATTGAATACTCAATCCTTGTTTCATTAGGCTCTATAAGTCTAATTTAAGGTTCCGTAGTTAAACATATATACAGTAGACTGAATCCCATTTTTGTCTCTTAGAAATATATTAGGTCAAATTAGTCCATTTAAGATTTGAAAGTTTTAAATTGATCATCCCATATAAGTCCATACAATTAAAATAGGTATTTTGTCTATACAATAATATAGCATGGATGAATAATTAATGTTAGTAATGTAATAGTTTTGCACTATTGTTATTTAATAGAAAGTCATACCCAGCAGAGGATTTGGTTAGAAAAATAACCCCTAGATGTCCCTTAAAGTGGGTTTTGGGACAACCTAATTGAATAACTAACCATTAAAATACAAGTCAATTATTGGATTTAAGTAAGATTTAATCTTTCATACCACAGTTGACCACATGTACACCTTTATATTTTTATTATGGCAGACGATTTGCTATATATTTGGAGTCCCCAAAGTTTTTAGGAGTAGACTTGTTCTACAAAATATAAGCGCAATTAACAAAAAGACAGAACAAGTTGAATGGGTATCTGCATCTCCATTGCATCTTCAGAGATTCATGGGGCCCCTAAAGAAGTTCATGAATTGAATGTGATAACATTTGAAGCTAGCAAAGTTCTAAATGGTAATCAGAGACTTTGTTCTGTTTACTCTAAACAAGGTACCAAAGGACTCAACCAAGATGCTGCCTCTATTCACCAGGTTTGCTTGTTTGATTATGATGGACAACCTTCAATTAAATTTCATGGCAATTTCTCAATAACTAAGGATCTGTTTGGTTTCTGTTTTTATTTCCTGTTTTCATGATCTTATGAAAGAGATAGTGAAAACAAGAACAAAACCCTGATAAACAAGAAACAAGCTCAAAACAGGAAATAAAAATAGAAACCAAACAGAAGTCTCGTGAAGCATATAAAATTATTGAAACTTCCTCCTTTGTCCATCCATGCTTTTCTTCATTAGGGTTATCGGATGGAAGATGGAGCATTTTGTGGTGTTTTTGATGGGCATGGAAGGAATGGACACATAGTGAGCAACATAGTTAACAACCGTTTGTCTTCACTCATACTTAGCCAAAAGAATGCTCTTGCAAAGATTGATAACATAGAAAATGCTAATGACAACAGCACAAACCATTTTGGCACAGTGAAAGATGACAAGGATCCAAAGAGTATTCAGAAATGGAAAGAAGCCATTGTTAGTGCTTTCAAGGTGATGGACAAGGAGGTGAAGCTACAAGAGATACAAGAGAATCTAGATTGCTCTTGCAGTGGAACTACTGCTATAGTTGTCATAAGACAGGTTAATAAACCCTAAAATTTGTTGGCTGAACCTTGATCTTTTTCACCATTCATTTTCAACTTTGGTCATGGAAACATAATAACAATAACAATAACAATAAAACAGGGTGAAGATCTTGTCATAGCTAATCTGGGTGACTCAAGAGCCGTATTGGGAACAATCTGTGATAAAGAACTCACAGCCATTCAGTTGACCACAGATTTGAAGCCTGGATTACCTAGTAAGAATCTTCTTATGACTAGCATATTAGTTGTTATCACACTTGTTAATCATGTGCATAGTTCCTGATTTATCAATGTGTATTTGGTGATTATTGCGACAATAATTGATTATCATAAGATAAGGGGATGCTTAGGTGATAAGAATCAATATCTTTGTGTTAACCGTCAAATACATACAGTTAACTACAGAATTGTACATGATTAATCACATGTAAAATTGGTGTCATTATTAGCTATATAAGAACCTTTGTAAGTGCTTAAGGAGCTTAGGGCCATGCTCATACCTTAGTGGGATGATCAGGGCCAAATCCACCTAATTTTTTTTAATAAAAAAAAATCTTTGTAGATTACTTATGATTGAGAAACAATTAAATAGTAACTGCAAAATTGGAATCTAGGTGAAGCAGAACGAATAAGGAGGTCCAATGGTTGTGTATATGCACTGAGGGGAGAACCACATATCCAGAGAGTGTGGCTACCCAACAATGAGAACTCACCGGGACTAGCCATGTCTCGAGCTTTTGGAGATTTCGGGCTCAAGGATCATGGTGTCATTGCCATCCCAGATGTTTCATATCGCTCTCTAACACCAAGTGATCAGTTTATTGTTCTTGCAAGTGATGGGGTAGGAGTTATTTGCATATAGCAGTTTTGTTTTTGCATGTTAAGATTCAAAAGAAAAGAAAAATGCGTCAAGCTATTGTGGAAATAATGGAACAATAATATCAATGTTTAGGTTGGTTTAAGTAGCTCGATGATTATTAGTCTTAAGCAAGATCTCTAGTTCAACCCTTGTAGACAAAGGTTGAAAGAGTTTTATTCCAAGTTCCAACCAAGTCAGCTCAAGTGAGAGTATTTTGAGGACTAAAGTGTATACATTTAAGATTGGGCAAATTATATTGGTTTGCCTAGAGGTTTGGTAAAATTTACAAAGGTTCCCCACTTCCCTTCTTGAAAATTTGCTCTTGAGTCTCTAAGTTTGTGAAATCATTACATAACCTCCCATAATTTTGTAAAATCATTACACCATCTTCCTCTTACATATTAAACTATGCATTAGAAGTAGATCACTGGACAAATGAAGGGGAGTTGAGATAAATTTCATCAAACCTCAAGGAAACTATATAAAGGTTCATTTTGGTCTTTGAAAATATATATATGCTTCACTTTATTTCCTGTAATTATAAAAAATTATTCAAATTAGTCATTTTCATAGTTCAGTTAGTTCCCATGGCCCTTACCATAGGGACTAACTTAAATTATATTTGGGAATTCATGAACTAAATTGATATTTTCTTAATTTTAGGGATTTAACGAAACAATATACAACTATAGGGGTTAAAATGAACTTTTATTCAACAAAGACCTTTTGCGGACTAAAATATAGATTCACTCTTAAATCAAAACAAAATGGAGCAACATCTTCGAACAAGGCTTCTTTTTTAAACTTTTCCCCCTACTTTGTGTGCTTATAGGTGTGGGATGTACTAAGCAACATTGAGGTTGCATCTATAGTGTGGACGACAGACACTGAAGAGGAAGCAGCTAAGGCAGTAGTGGAAGCAGCAAATGCTGCATGGAAAAGGAAGTATCCTTCTTCTAAAGTTGATGACTGCACTGTGGTTTGCCTCTTCCTGCAGAAGAAACAACCAAAACTAGGGCAAATGAAAAGCATAAAGTTGCATTAGTGCCCCTTTGACTACTCATTTTCTAGAACTAGTTATCATCCCTTGCTGCATGTGGACTTGTAAAACCATAGAAGGGATGTTTATTGGAAACTACAGCTGATTAAATATAAAGGATTAAGTTCCTTTTTTTCACCTAAATTACTAGTGCTCAAAAACTCCACTGAATTTCTCTTAATTTGGTTGAAGTCGCATCAACTCACTATGAAAGCAAGGGCGGTTTAGTTTCAGTTTTCATTTTCAATATTTAGTTTTTAGGATTTTGTGAAGGAAATGTTGAAACTGAAAATAAAAATTGAAATATGAAATTTGTAGTTTTCAAATTTTCAGTATTTACTTTACAAAATCTCTAAAACTGAAAAATTGAAAATAAAAGTTGAAACTGAAACCAAACAGACCCTAAACTTTTCCTCAATAAGTCATGAAACACTTAAATTAACTAATCGTTATCAAAGTATCAAAATTTAACTCCAAATATAGTGTTTAATTTTGATCCACTAGTGAGGATAAACTTGAACATAACGATAAAATTACTATCTTATGACCTGGAAATCATAGATTCAAATTTTGAAAACAACCTCCTCAGCACTAGGCCACCCTTTTAATTTTGATACACTGCAATATGAAAATAAAAATATTACATTAATTTTTATGTACATAAAATTTATGTCAAATGATTTTAGATTAACTTAAAACTTGATAAATTTTATTATAAAATTAATCCAATTAAAAATTTATTTAACAATATAACCATTGCTTAAAGTTATTGCCTATCCATAACCCATTTGAAACTGTTATGCAATGTTTCATACATTTTTTTGTCTTCAAAATTTCTCTATAGCCATTATTGTGAAATTAATCTCAAACTGGTGGTGACTAAGAAAGCCTCCTAGCAATTACCGACCCATGTGAATACCACAAATAACCAGAAACTTGATGTGTGATCAGAACTATATTAAAAATGTTTTCTGCCAGTCTATAAGCAGATCACAAAGCCGCATTATTATGCTACAGTCAACAATAAACATCCTCTCTTCTGTAAACCCCAAAAAAATCCTCCCTTTTCAACATAAATGGGAAAATCCTTCCTCTGTCAAAATCCAATGAAAAAACTGCGCTCTCTGTGAACTTGTTCCACAGATGCAAAAATATGGGTTTAAGAACAAAAAGAGAGAAAAGTTAAAGAAGATTGTAGCACCTATAATGTAAATTGTAAAAGGGAGAAATGCAGCAGTTGACTGCCATATATGACAGATTAAAAACTATGTCACATGATGAAGTGCTCCTTCCATCCAGGGTCAAGCTGCATCATTATCTACACCCAATCCAAGCAGGTCATCATCAGTAGGAAACAGGTATCCTTAATCTGTCATGGACAGGGACACGTTTCTCTTCAGAACCTGATGGTTCATGTTGATCTTGCATTTGTGATTCTGGCATAGTATTGTCTGATGTGTTGCCCTGATGCCCCTCAGCAGATGTATTGGCCATCCCTTCAGAAGACTCCTCTTTCTTTTGAATGGGGGGTCGCTTCACATTTGGCTGCCTGAATTGCTTCTGCATTATTATAAACAAAAAGATGAGCAATGACCCAAAAAAAAAAGCTAATTAATACAAAATAATGATCCTAATAAGCTTGGTTACTAGTTAATTAATTAATCACAGTACTTGTTTAAGAGGAAAATGAGCATAAAGCTGCACATACTATGCTTGATGGAAAAGGATGCCCAAACTATCCATTAGTCCTCGTTAGAACAAAACCAGCTTTGAAAAATAACAACAATAATAATGAGAGTAAACCCCTAAAATGGTCTGTTTCAATTTTTGTGTCAATCCCTAAAGGAAAATAAATTGACATTTTGACCTCTAACCTTCTAAAAAGTAAGACAGTTTGGTACTTCCATAAAGTTTCTCCATGAAACACTATAATGTGACCCCATTAAAAAGTTGACATCGCATCGTTATTGCCCACCCTTTCAATTTTAGTGTCAATCCCTAAAGAAAATAAATTGACATTTTGATTGAACGTTTTAAAAAGTAAGACAGTTTAGTACCTCCATAAAGTTTTTCCATAAAACACTATGATGTGCCCCCATTAAAAAGTTGATGTCGCATGTTATTCTCCACCTTGTCATTCTAGTCACTCTCATCAATAAAACATCATTTTGTGGGTTTAAAGTGCATTTATAGTAACATTTGTTAATAAAATTGAGTTTTTGAGCATTAGAATGACGCTAAAAAATGAAGTCGTTTTGTTCATTACTTAACGGCCATGTTATAGCATTTTAATGAAGAGATTTGACGGAGGGACTAAATTGTCTAATATTTTAAAAGGTTATGGACCAATTCTCAATTTCTTTTTCTTAGGGACTAATTTGTTCGATGCAAAAAATCGATAGGGACCATTATGAGAGTTTACTCTAATAATAATAATCATATAGTGTTGCAAACTTGCTATTTACTCCAGTGGTCACCAACCTTTGTCTTTAGCTACACAAATGCATAAGGTCCTGAATTATACCCACTCAGTACCCGTTACATTACTGTCTCCTTCTGCATGAGAGAATTCCTAAGACCATGTTTTTATAAGATACCAGAAATTGGGTATGGTTTTATCGAAGAAACAATACTACCACTCTCCTTCAGTATTGTAGAGATCATTTTAGGGGAAGCTCTATACAAGTCTACCTCCCACTATATAAACTGAAACAGAGAAATAGAGCACTGGAGTAGCATTCTTCTGTACACTGATCCATACACATTTTATCACTCCCCTCAAAGTGATATACCTTTATGCCTGTCAACTTGCCTGTCATCGTGCCTTGTCGTCTTTCTTTTAACACTCATGAATATTCCCTCTCCACCTTTACTTGTACACATGACCAGATTCACTATCCATTCTACCCCTCTTCTGTAAAACAAACCTTCAGAAAGGGGATCTAACATTTTATCACCCCTTTCTAAGGTCCTAGATGACAAATGCACCCAAAACTATCTTTACTATTATCATTGCATATAAGGATCATAAAATGTAAAAGAAAAGGTAGGTAAGCACTAAATAGGTAAATACACACCTCAAACTCCTTTGTTTTTTTCATGATCTCTTTGAAGGCATGTGGTTCTCGAACTTTAATGATGCTCCACAATACGCGCCACCTGTCCGTAAGCGTTTACCATCAGCAGTCTTCTGGCCTCCACAAGCTTGTATTGCATCCACCTGTAACTTTCACACTTCATTAGACAAGTTTATGACATATCAACTTAGAAAAATTAGAAAAGAAAGCCGAACACATTGCTATTCCAAAATAATCTACATACATTGTAAATTACAACCTTCAGTGTAATTCTCTAACACCTAGGGGTAAACCCACTTAAAATAACTGATATTCACCGTTTTCAAGAAAATTATGTTGATGCCTAGTATGTCTAAGGTAAAATAAATCTTAACCTGTACCATCAACAGCTCCCTCAATTTTTAGCAATTGCAACATTATGAAATTAAGATCCTGCCATAAGTTAAATGAAATTGAGATAATCTTCAACAAAATAATATGATGTATATTTAGAGACGAGAAATCCAAATTTTGCTCTGATCTGACTTTGTCAGTTTGCTCCATTTGGGAGAGCAAAATGAAGAGGAAAATTAGATGTCAACCTTCACAATATTTAAATAATCAAGTAGTTCATCAGCCAGGAACATCAAAGCTCAAGTAGAGAATCGGAAGGAGCAAACTAGCTTCTGGAATTAAAATCTGCAAGGTTAGGGACAAAATTGTACACATCAGAAATTATGAATGGCCGTACGGTGCTATAAAGAGTGCATATGTTGATATGCATTACCAGCTCAAGGCAGGTGCAAAAGAGGCAGAATCAGAATCCCAACCTTTCCCTAGCAAGTAAATCATGTCTTCTCCCAAACAAAGCCACACTCCCATTAGAGAAAAGGAAAATACCAAAAGGAAAATAAATCACAAAAAGAACAATTTGCTTAAGGGAAAAACAATACAAAGCACATTCAAGTGAGAGATGAAAAGGAGAAAGGCTAGAGAGCCAGTGACAAGCTCAGATCAGGAATATCCAGAAAGTATTCATAGAACCATCCATGGGAAAACCCAACAACATTTGTAAGGCTTGAACTGGTAAATCCCAAAAACATTAGTAAGGCTTAAACTAAGGTTGAGGAAACCATCCCAGGAGGCGTTCAAATGACTAATATGAGACAAGGGAGAAAATAAAGATAATTCTAGAAATTGTGCATCAAAGAACCAAACCTCAGAGCAACCCTATCAAACTTAAGCCACCATAATCAATCATTCTTAGAACAAAAACCTCCAAATTTAAAAGAACACAGGGGATTTAGGATTGTGACTCACTGTCAAGAGACCAGACAGTGAGTGGGAGTAAGTTAAGATGCATAGATAAGGTAAGCTCAGCACATTTGAATACCAGAATATCACTAGAAGTATATACTCGAGCAACATTTGATGAAGGAAAATCAAGAGGATTGGATTACAATCAATGTGGGTAGATAATATCTTTTCAAGTATTCATATGAGGTTTCGATAAAATGTAGTTTTCAACTTTAGATGGTTCCTTTTCTTTTTATTTTTGGATACAATTCTTGGGTGGTACCTAAATTTTATTCCAACTTTCAAGTGGCCAAGGTATTTCATAAAAAACAGTATAGACTAACCAATAAAGGAAGTACACTTTCAATATGAAATCAACCTTCCAATACATGATAGGGTTCCAATACCTCTTTGATAAGCTCGCTTAATGCAGAAACACCAAGGCAACCTACAGCTGTGTATACCATATATGACTTCTTCTCTTTCAGGCGCCGGCACGTATCTAACACAAACCTGAAAAGGGTGTGCAATTTGTTAGATATTCGTTACTGTATTCATGTAAATGCAATGGGTGCCAAAATTTTGTTAAAAGGGACAACAGAAATTGTGAAGATGTTGGCAACTTGGTCAGACAAGAAAAGAGCAGCAACCAGGAAGCAATGCTCTTACTCATGATTACACAAAAGGGAAGAAAGAAATACAAATTCATTCGTCCACAGAGGCATTGTGTTTGCAATTCATTAGAATGTGGAATTGATTTATAATTCAATTTGAATTGATTGGACAAAGCAGCCACTATAGCAGCATAGCAGAGCAGAGTCGTTCTTGGCTGTTCCTCAATGCTTGCAGTCAATCGCATCACCGCTGTGGCATGAAGTGCCACAATTGCGAGATGCAATAGTGTCCACTATTCTAAAGGGGGCCAAATTATCTGTTTTAGCCCCATTAAAACCCATGTTCATCCTATGGCCAGCACGAAACTAGGGACTCTAGGTCCGTTGACATGCCTAAACCCTAAACCCACAATCTTTAGAGTTTAGGGGGCTACACTACTAGCACGTATAAATTCAGCTTGGAGCAGTTCAAAACCCATAGAATATGCATAAATTCAGCTTGGAGCAATTCAAAACCCATAGAATATTTATTTTTCCATGTTTGCTTATATGACCATATATGCATAAATCTCAATGGCTCAGTGGAATTTGCTATAAAGGAAAAAAAGATAACAATCGTATAAATAATCGACAACAAATCTGGCACAAGACAAATAATTAAATTCCAGTAGAGTGTTTCAGTAATTCAAAGCAACAAAAACAGGAAATAAATCCCTTTCAAATTAGGAAGACAATTGACCTGTTTATGTCGATGGCACCACCAGCTCCCCTAGAAGCCCTATTTCTCTTATTCTTCTTCTTGTTAGCTCTGCGCCTGCGATTCTTACTGTTCAATTTCTTCTCAGCTTCATCAGCATCTCCTCCGGCACTGCTTTGTCCCGAAACATTCTCCTGCGAACTCATCGAATCATGCTCCACCAACTCTCCTTCTTCAATATCAACCATCTCAACATCATCATCAGCATCAACACCAACATCATCCAAGTTATCCTCTTCCAATATGGCATCCAAAATGTTATCCCCTCCCTCCATATCAAACACTTAATCTGAAGCAACAATCATCAAATACCATATTAAAAAAAAAAAAAAATACTCCAAACTCAACACAAGGAAGACATAAAACCCTAAAATGATTAAAAAAAAAAAATACCATCATCAATATCCAAACCTTATATACACCTTTTTTTTTCCTCTTATGAACCTTATATACTACTATTACTTCATGCACTGTTATCAAATGTAAAAGTAAAGGTTCGTTTTAGTCCTTAAAATTGTATGTATACTTCATTTTAGTTCCTAAAATTAAGAAATTATCAATTTCAGTCTACAATACTGCAAAAGATATTCAAATTAATCCTTCAGAGATACTAACTTGAATCACTAACAGGAATGATTTGAATATATATATTTGCAATTCCGGGGATTAGATTGATATTTTCTTAAATTTAGGGACTAAAATGCAACACACTTACAAACTCAGGAACCAAAATGAACGTTCAGTCTCTAAGTCTAAAGATTACGAGAAAACGCAGAACAAAGACCGAACTAAACACTAGACAAAGACAGAAGAGAGGAGCTTGTGATATATTATTATTGTCATTATTACCTGAAGAGAAAGAGGAATTGATAGATTTGTGTTGTGGTTGCTCTCTCTGCAGGAAGCGGTGCAGTTGAATACCTGCGTGAAGTTGGGGAATGCAGAATTCCTTCTTCTTCCCTTTAGCTAGCGAGAACGAGAAAGAGAAAGAAAAAGAAGGGAGTAAGAAAGAATTATGTGGCTTTACTTATGGGCCTTCATGCTAATTGGACAAGGGCCATCTACAATTTTTTTTTCAGGTTGTGAATAAGGGCCATGTTTAGATCAGAAGAAAAAACGCTTGAAAGCGTGTCAATGTGTAATTATGTGGTCAGACCAAAATAAAAAATAGGGAAAATTACACTTATTTATGAGGTTTATGGAAATGTAACTCACATCTCTTCTAGTTGTCCAACTTACACTCACATCCCCTTTTGTTTGTCAAATTTTAAGTATTTATATTACACTCACACTCATTACTAATAGCACACGTTAGTAAACTTAATAGAATAATATTTTTGTAATATTAACTGTTCTAATTAATAAAATTATAAAAATGTCCTTATCCACTCTCTTGTTGTCGTCGAGCAAGTAAAGGTAGTTTTGAAATTTTATTAATTAGGAACAATTAATATCATAAAAATATCCTTTTGTTAAGTTTACTAACGGTGCTTTGTTAATGGGGCGTGTGAATGTAATATAAATACTTAAAATTTGATAAGTAGAGGGGTGTAAGTGTAGGTTGGACAACTAAGGAGGTGTGAGTTGCATTTCCATAAATCTTGAGGGAGGTGAATATAATTTATCCAAAAAAAATATCATGACCAAAATAATAATAATAATAATAAAAGGGGCCCTTTTCCCTTTTCCATTTGCCCTTTTCCCTTCTATTCTCTCTCTCTCTCTCTCTCTCTCTCTCTCTCTCTATATATATATATATAATGACCAAAATAATAATAATAAAAAAAACCAGCGACCCTTTTCCCTTCTATTCTCTATAAGAGGGACCGGCCCTATGAACTTGCCCATCGTGGTTTTGGCTCTCATGGGAAGTCACTCAAACTCTCATGTAATGTAATAGGGAAGACAGGAAAACAAGAAAAAGGAAAGACCTTTCTTCACTCCATATACATCATTGATAGTTTGATACCCTCATTATATCCCCCGCTTCGACAACAATGATGCGAGCGACCCATACTTGTGGCAATATTTGGCACCTTGTGGAAATAATAGACTGCCTCGCCAATGCTAGTATGACGCTTATTTTGCTAAACTGTTGTTACTGGACTGATAATAAATTTTGGATCAGTACTTTGAGTAAACAGTCTTTGTTACATGAAGCTTAGAAGGAATCATCTCAAAACTTATATCAATTTTCGATGTGCAGCCATTATTAATAGTTAGCTTTAATTTACTCACAAGGTCTATCGAGGATTTGAATCTTGGGAAGCTCTCTTGAAAAGGGATCTGTCTACCAATTCAGATTTCGGGGACTTAAATTTCCCCGCCTAACTATTTACCTACCAAAAGCTTCCCATATTGAGATTCAAATTTTGTTATACTTGATTTGAACGTTTGATAAGTAAATAATTTGATTTTTTTGTAATATGCTACCATTAAAAATGGTTAACTTAACTATCCTCAACCTTGTAAGTCTCATGAATAGAGGTATGTAATTGGATAATAATGTAAAATTTTTTTAACTTTTAATACATCAAAATTAATTTCGATTAATTAAGAAAAATTAATTTATGAATTTAATTTTAATATGGTAAAATTTCATCTAATCATGTATTATTATTTGCCAAATAAATGAATATGTTTGACTCTCCTCACATCAAGTACTTAAAACTTGAAAAGTCATGCAAATAGAAAATTTTAACTAGTGACAATGTAAAAAAAAAATTAAAATTAAACTCTTAATCTAAATATATAGGTAAATATTTCATTATAAAATATTACTATTTTTCTATTTGGTTCTCTCTAATAATATAAATTTCCATTTAATTTCCAAAATACTATATTTTTCCATTTTGGTCCGGCCCTCTTTTATTATTAATCTTTTAGTCCAAGTCAGCATTCGCATACCATGCCACATTTTTTTTATAAAATATCATATTATGCCACATTAACACACAACTACAAAATCTAATGGAATGTAAATAGAGACCAAATGAAAATGATTTTTGTTAGACTAAATGGAAACTTTCAAATAATGGGACCAAATGAACAAGAATGTGATATCTTGGGAGACCAAAATAAAAAATTAAGTTAATATTTTATTACTTTAAACTGAAATTTGAAAAGATATCATATATATCTTTTTAGAAATAAGTTAAAATTAAATAGGTATACTTAATATGAAAGGAATACAATATCTTTTATGATCTATATATAGGTATAACAATGATTGTCTATTTAATTGAATTTATAAAATAATATCTAAAACTAAAATACAATAAACTAAAATAATCAAATTATGATTAGAGTTTTCAGGTTGTTTACATAATTCAAAAAGTATGCCTCAACTCAAACAAAGATGAAGGGCAATACAACATAATTCAACATTTATGTAATAAGTAGTCAACAACTTACAAAAACCAAAAAAAATTGTCACAACCACAAAAATTACATGATCTAATAAATAAATAGCTAAAGCATGATTCACTCTCATCATGAGTTAAGCATGTTGTATATATATATACCCGTAAACTTTAGGGTGGATGCACATTACCCTGATATTTTAAAAGACGTAATTTGACACCTTATATTTTTCAACGTACGAAACACACATTTTGTTAACTTGTCATCCAATTTCTTCATTAACAGGATGTTTGAAAACCCCACACTACAATAAAGGCGCAGGAACCGATGCTATTACTGACGGGTTGTTCGACGGGTAAGGTATATCTCGGATGTCCGACGGATACGTGAGCATCGATTTTCAAACCGTCGATGAATATCCCGACTTTAACAAAAAACCCATTGGTTTTTTCACGTGTACCCACAAGTAATAAAATATTTAGCCGACGGTAGAATTAGATAAAAGTGTTACCATGGCCGTAGAGATATATTTATACCGACGGGTTATTTAATTTTACTGACGTAAATTGAAATAAATAAAATAAATTTTTTAATCTTTTACCGATGGTATTTAAATTTGTGAAAACAATTTATTTTAAAAATATTATGTATTACCGACGGTTATACCCGTTGGTAAAAAATAATAATTCTTTAAAAAAATTTCCCTATTTAACTATGAAGTGATTGGTAATTTATTATTTATTTATTTATATAATAACCCAATTATCAATTAAATTGATATTAAATAAGAAAATAATAAAATGAATGAATTAAAATGATTAAATAAAATAGTAAATTATGACAATAAAATATATACAAATTGCAATAAATGTAAAAAATATCCAGAATGGAAAAAAATGAAGCTAGATAAAAATTAGTTGAACTCTTAGGCATTGGTATCATCGACGGCATCATCTGAACCATCGTCGTCTCATCCGACTATGAGTGGCCCTTGATATGGAAGGGAGTGGGATATGGGGAATGGGATCTGGGAGCGTCTTGAAGCTGAGGATCCTTAAGCCTGCATGTCTCGGAAGAAAGTCATCACATCTGAGTGATCTTCTGTTGCATCTTCCAAACTTAGCCTTCTCTTTCTTTGCTTTCTTTTGCTACCGCCGCTCCAAGAAAAGCTTAAGCTCTCGATCTCTCTCTCTCTTGCTCACACCAGTTTGAAACATGCCCACTTCATTCCATGCATTAACTATCTTTCTATACTCGTCTACACCAATAGTCAGCATGAATCCCCACTTGTACAAATAAACCCTTATTGTATTATCATCCAAATACTTTCTATATTTGTACCTATTAGATGAATACCTAACTTTTACCTCATTAATGAACTATTGTGTTTTATATGCCACACTCATAAATTTTTCAACACCACTATAAAATTCTGGTTTAATCCCCTTCTATTAGGAAGCAATCTATCATATATCCATGATCAATTTGAAGGTAATATTGCGCTTGTGATTAATCCTAGACCCTACAATTTTGTAAAGATGTCAAGTTATTACTTTCAAATATAAATTCAATTGCTATTTAAATTTTTAGTACAGCTATTTTTAATCTTATTCCCTCAAGAAATATTGAACAAATTTCAACAATATCCCTCAAATTAGGAGCTTCTGGTTAGATATTTCTTTTAATTGGTCTTTAAAACACATATAATTGGTCTTTAAGTTTTATTTATATTATTACTTTTAAAAAAAATCCAATTGGCTTTTAATTTTTTTTTAATACAATAATTACTTTTATTTAATCTTTTTTTCCTTAAAAAATTTTAGGAAAATTTTGATAGCATCTCCCCTTAACTTAGGAGCTTCCATCGTCAATATTTTATTTTATTTGGTCTTTAAAATAAACTCAATTGGTCTTTAAGTTTTATTTAAACTATTAATTTTAAGCAAATTCAGTTGGCTTTTAAGTTTTTTTTTAAATATAGCTACTTTTATTTAATCTATTATTCCTAAAAAAAATGTTAACAAAATTTTGACAACATCTCCTCTTAAATTAGGAGCTTCCGTCATTAGATATTTCTTTTGCTTGGTCTTTAAAACACATTCAAATAGTCTTTAAGTTTTATTTAAATTATTATTTTTAAACAAATTTAACTAGCTTTAAATTTTTTTGAAATATAGTTACTTTTTTCAATCTATTATTTCTACAAAAAAAAATTTTAAAAAATTTTGATATCATCTCTCCTTAAATTAGGAGCTTCTATCGTTAGATATTTCAGTGAATTTAACAAGTATATATATTATTATAAAGATCACCAACAGAATAGATATAGTGAAATAGTTACGTTTTAATAATTACATATAATTCACATAACCCTAAAAACCGTTCTATTGTGCATCCCCTTATGACTCCACAACATGCATCCTGAATCTCTGCAAACACAAAAATCTAACAGCAAATAATGCAAACAAGTCAGAAAAGGACCTCTACGTCCTTCCCCAAGTCATACAATCCCCATTTTCTACAACTCTATCATAGAAAATATAAGTCTCTATATATCCTACTTACATATTAAACCATTAAATGATATAAATAATAAAGATTTAGTTACTAACCTCTATAGTAGTAAAAAAAACAAAAACAAAATGTGGAAAAACTCTCGCATCCAACCAAATCCAATTTTAAAAATCCAATATGATAAATTTAAATCAACACATTTATATACATAGAAAACATAAAATAACATAAATAATAAGAATAACAAACCGATCCCAAAATTCGATAATCGTTGTACCCGTAAACAAAACTCATACATTAACAAATTAAAAACAATAATTACTCCTCAATGCAACAAAACACAACACTATGGGCACTCATACAAATGGAAAAAATAAACCAAATCAAAACACTAAACCAATTAAAATGCTCACCAAAGCCCCTAGATCGTAATGGAGGCCTCCATTTCTCGAATGAGCTCTGGTGGCGCGCACAGGAGCAAAAAGTGCGGCGAAGCGATGCTTAGAGAGAGAGGGTTTATAGAGTGAGGAGAAAGAAGACTCACGCAGGGTATAAACGTAATTTATCGACGGGTACCAATTAGTGAAACAGTGCATTTCAATTTGCTTTAATTATCGATGGGTTTACCGAAGGAAAACCTAAATACCAAAGAATGTGCAGCAACTTGTGAATTTTTCAAAACCCGTCATACACTCGTCGGTAATAATAAATAATAATTAATGATTTTAAAAGTAAATACCCATTGATAAACCAGTCAATAATATTTAATAAAAACAACTTAAGAAAATTTTATTAAACACCCGTTGGGTAATTTAATAAAAAATAAACATAATTTTAAATTCACCCGTCAATCAACCTATTGGTAATATTTAATAAAAATAATTAAAAAATAAATTATTACCACCGTCGGTATAACCATCGATCCATTTAATAATAAATAAAAACAAAATATGATGTTAAATATACTCATCAGTCAATCAATTGGTAACATTTAATAAAAATAATTAAAAAATAAATTATTAAATACCCGTCAATTTAATTTTAACAAAAAATTTGAAGATAAAATAAAAAAATAACCGTCGTACAACCGTTAAATACTATGTGCACCAAGTGGCGCTTGGTGGTGCCAACATTTACCGACGATGTGTGATGCACAATATCAGCAACCATAATTATTTCAAAAAATGCGACATTTCGTCGAAGATACCATCAATAATTACCATCGTTATTTTTTTCCTGTAGTACCAAGAATTTAATTCCATCAGGGAATTAAATTCAATTCTATGATTTGGTATTAACTAAACCCAAAGAATTGAATTCTTATGAGAATTGAATTCCTTCAAAAACCCCAAAAGTAGTTCAGACCCCAAAACTATTTACTTTGTATTTTATTGGTTCCTATTTGTTATATGTATTTTTTAATTTTATATACATATTATTTTCATTTAATTTTGGTTAAATAATTAATACATCATAATTAAAATTTAAAACAAATTAATTAATTCTATCTATTTTCTTAATACAGGTTATAAATTTAAGTTCGTTAATTTTTTATTAATTTGAATTTTTCTGAATCTTTTATATACTATATATGCACTTCATTCTTTTTTTGTTTATTGACTAGTTTTTTATTTTATTGTTTACTGTTTAATACGCTCATAAGCATTTCGAAGATATACAATATTGTTCTCATAAAATAAATTCACTTTTGTGTCTATTGCTACGTTGCAAATCAATAAATTTTGTTTATTATTATGCAACAAATCAATAATTTCAAATATTATGTATTATAGATAGAAAACTATGGTAAATCATTTATTCTACGTGTTATTGTGTTTTTAATGATCATTATGTGACATTATTGCATAGTGCTATATGTCTTTTCATTGTAACCAAAATAATAATTAAAAGTGGAAACCAAGCATCTTATAATTCACATGATAAAAATAACCAAAAAAATAATTTAAAGAGAAAAACGAAACATCTTCTTAATTTTAATTTTGAGGATAATTGTACTAAAATTAAATTTCCAAAAAATATATTCATTTTTAAAGTTAAATAATCTAAGAAATAAGTTAGATAAAATTTATATTTAGTTATATTTTAGATTTATAAAATTATGAAATTTATTATTACAGTTTCATTAGTGCAGTATTTTAATCTAAGAAGGAAGCTACGTGAATTTTATATTTAGTTCTATTTTACTAATGTTTAAAAGTAAGTTTTATTTATCATATTTAGCTCTATATTTTTTGTATCCATAAAATTATGAATTTTATTAATACAGTTTCATTAATTAGCGCAGTATTTAATTTTTTTAATTATGAATTTTGTATTTTAAATTATCATTATGTGTCATGTATTGCATAAAATTATGAATGTCATTAATGCAGTTTCATTAGTGCAGTATTTAAATTTTTTAATTATGAATTTTGTATTTTAGATTATCATAAAGTGTCATGTATTGCATAAAATTATGAATGTTATTAATACAGTGTCATTAGTGCAGTATTTAAATTTTTTATTTATGAATTTTGTATCTTAAATTATCATTATGAGTCATGCATTGTATGTCTTATTACTGTAATTCAAATAATAATTAAAAGAGAAAGCCAAACATCTTATCATTCACATGATAGAAAAAACCAAAAAAAAAAAAACTTTTACTAATGGTTAAAATTAAATTTACTTAAACTTGATGTTTAGTTCTATTTTGCTAATAATTAAATTAAATTTCATTTATTATATTTAGTTCTATTTTATATTCATAAAATTGTGAATTTTATTAATACAATTGTATTATTACAATATTTATATTTTTAATTTCCTATTTTAATCTAATTTTAAAGTTTTTAAATTTAGATTATATATATATATATATATATATATATATATATATTGTTTTATGTTTTAAGTTTTAACATTATACATTTTTTTTTATAACCATTACTCATATTCTATTTGTTTCAAGTTTTAACGGTAAACTTTCATCAATAATGTAAACTGAAAAAAAAAACTAATAGAAATATTAATATGCAATTAAACATACACAGTGAAACATATTGAAGTCAATAAACTATAAAAAAAGTACTAATATAAAAACTAAGACTTTATAAAAACGTAACTAAAGTGTAAAGTGATTTACTCAAACCTTAATATGTAATTGAAAATAATATAATTTATTATTAACAATTATTAATTTAAGGCAATTTTATATCATCACACACACACACACACACACACACACACACACACACATATATATATATATATATATATATATATATATATATATATTCAGGACCAAATATTCAGCTAAATTACTTTACAAATATAATCAAGGTTGTTTTCTGTACACTTGCTTGCTTTTATATTTTTTATTTCTTATTCAACTTTTTTTTTAATTAAGATATTGGGAAATAGAGGGAGAGGATGAGAGTCAAATTAACTTCTTAACTCATTAAGATATGTATGAGTCTATTAGTAGATTGTAGGCTCACTTGCTATTCCTTATTCAACTTAAACTTGAGAAATTTAATAATAATATAATAATAATACTCCTTATTCTAAAAATATTTTATTCTTACAAATGTCATTTGTCCTCTTTTAATTTTTTGTAATGAATTAATGCTGAATTCTCTCAATTTTCATTGTTAAAAACAAAAATCTAACCATTTTAAATTTTAAAAAATTAAAATGATCTTCTATTTATATAAATAAAATTCAATAAATATGTAATTAATGCTATTATTGTAAAACTCATTATTTTTAATTAAATTTACTTTAATTTACAATTATATATTATTCAATGTAATAATGCAATTATTTTGATATTATCAATCACGTCCTAAAATTTTGATTCTCTATTTTTTAATTAAAATTTAAAATAACTATATAACAATATTATTTAATTTAAAAATTTTAACATTTTACCTTTGAATTAAAATTATTCTTTTTTAACCTTGTCATGTTTAGCTTGCAATAGTTTTCAATTACTATCACAATTTTCTTTTCTTTTTTTGGATAAAAACCTTCACAATTTTCTTTTATAAGTATTTTTATCAAAAATAGTTATGAAAAAAATATGACAAACCCGTGCATCGCACGGGATTATCACTAGTATATAAAGTGAAGTGAAGTGAGTTAAAGTAAAATGAATATTCAATAATATTCGGTAAAAAAATAAAAGAATATTAAAAAAAATAATAGGTGGTCCACATGCCGTGTTGACTGGTTAATGTTGGTGGTTGGTTGAATATATATAATAATGGAAGCAGGCAAAATTTTCTCAGGATAAACCGCGTGATGTGATGCAGGGTTATACGTCCTTTGGGGTTCACAAGGGGTTGCCAGACTAATTAACAAACACATTGCTTCATTTTAACAAGGAAATCAAGATTCAATCCACCAAAAAAATAAAAATAAAAATGGGAAATTAAGATTCAGGGCCGATACTATTGCCATGATTACCAATTTTTCAAACTTGTGGGATATACGTGTAATCAATTTACAAATCATGAAATAATTGATGACATATATAACGATAGGTAAGAGTAATAATTTTACGATTAAGCCCAAACCCTACGTATAGTAATATACCAATCATTTAAATATGATTTAAAATTATAAATATATAGATATCATAAAAGTATTGATTGGGATTATATTATGTATAGAATTTATCATAAATTTAAGTCTATATTAATATTTTTTTTAGTTAATAATAAGGCAGAGGTTAAAAAATAAGAGTCAAAATCTATCTATAATGTTAATATTTTAGACTTCAATAAAAAAAAAAATTGGTGTCACAACGAGAATGATTTAGGGCTCATAGTTTTAAGAAGTTAATCATTAATTTTTTTTAAAAAATAAAATTATAATTATGACATATTAGTATAATATCATCAATAATCATAAGTATTTAATAGTAAGATTGTACTACAAAAATCTATAATACTACTATTTAAGACTCAATACGTGAAAAGTTTTTCATGTGCCGTTCATAAAGAAAATTATAGTCAATCATTTTCATAATTTTAATAATTAAAGTAAGTTTTTGAATTTAATTTGTCTTCTAATTATTGATTAATTTTTTCCAATTATACGTTTATATCTCCTTTTCATTAATACAATAAAAGTGCTCTACAAAATATCTCATTCAAAATTATTTAATATAAAAACAATAACAAATAATATAAAAAATGATAATTAAACGTATTATTATATCGTTAAAATTTTATATGTATAATTATTATGGTATTAATTAATGATAATAAAACTATTTTAATTATGTTACCATAAAAAAAACTATTATAATTAATGGTAATTTCATTGACTATATGTAACTATTATATAATTCTATAAAAAGATATTATAATATATTTTTTAAGTTGATAATGAACTAAAACTACAACCCATCTTAATGTTAAAAAATTACATAATTGGGATTATTTATTTTTTTACTAATTTATAATATATAATCTATAATCTATCTATAATAATACTAATATTTAAAACACATTACATGGGAAGTTTTCTATGTTTCATTCATAGAAAAAATTATACATCACCATTTTTATAATCTTAATATTTAAAACATATTTTTTAATTTAATTTATCTTCTAATTATTAATTATTTTTTCAATCAATCCTTCATATCTCTCTTCCATTAGCACAATAAAAAATACTCTATAAAATATCTCAATCAAAATTATTTAACATGAAAATAATAACAAATAATATAAATAAAATGATAATTGAATTTATTATTATATCAATAAAATTTTATATGTATAATTATTATAGTATTAATTAATGATAACAAAACTATTATAATTACATTATTATAAAAAATATTATAATTAACAAAAACTTTATTGACCATGTGTAACTATTATATAATTATATAAAAAACTATTATAATATATTTTTTAAGTTGATAATGAACTAAAACTACAATCCATATATAAAGTGGAATTTGTTTCAAGGTATATTTAGTTATTTTTGGGAATAACTAATTGGAAATGATGTGTTCTCATATTTGTTACAAGTTAAACAAAATTATTTCGGGTATCAATTATTTATTGGAAAAATATTTTTCCACGATTTAATGAAATCTCATATCCACAATGAAAGGTGGGAATAAAAAGTTCCTATAACTTGGAAATTGTAGTTATTAAGCACAAATGCAAAAATATCCCTCAAATATTTGATTTTCCTTTTACAATTTTCATTTATCTGCACTCATCTGACTTCATAAATCCATTACGCTCTTAATTTAAAATTTTTTGTTAATTGTTACATTAATCGAGATGAACAAATTTTAAAAAATTAATTGCTAATTTTATATTTGTTCTAGAAGTGCAATTTTCATTTTGGATTGTAATAATAATAAATATGTTGAGGATATTTTGAAAATTAAGACATATACTCCTAAAATTATATATTATAAAATAAACAAGTTTTAAATTTATTTCTGGAAATCACAACAACTAATCCTAAGAATATTTAATGCTAAACAAATAATTTGTTTAAAATATAGGAATAAAATCCTCAAGAATATCATACTTGAGAATGTGATTCCTCAAATACAATTTCAAATCTTGAAACAAATCCTTCCTAATGTTAAAAAACTACATAAATTATTATTATTTATGATTTTTTTTTACTAATTATAACACATTAATTGTAACATATATTTTAAAATTAACTTATTAAAAAGACGTAAATGACTTAGGATGACAAACAAATACTGTTAAATCAGTTACCTGGATTGCTCATAATAGGGACGAGAATGAAGATATGTTTAGTCTTTACGGGATGGAGTGCAAGTCCCATTTGTTAAACGGGTGAGGACGGGAATAAAGTCTTCGCCTTATAGAATCTCACAATTCACCATTTATATAAATTATTTAAATATCCATTTCATCATTTTTATCAATTATATTTATTAGATTTGCATTATGTATATATCTTTATCTTTAATTTAGATTATATTGTATTAGTAATATTTGTTATTAAGGACATTTATATTTTGAATTTCAAAGTATTTCAAAACTTTTATCTTTTTGAAATTTTTTTAATATCAACAAATACCCACAGGGAATGGAAAATAGGGTCGTGACAAGGATGAGGATGGAGACATAAGGTGGAAGCATGTCCATCTCTAATGGATACCTCGTCATCCTTATATATGACTCATGATATAGTGAAATTGTCCATTTATTCTTTTTATTATTCAACAATTTCAACTTTCAAAACATGTAAAATTTTTATAAAATAGGTTATTTATTCTTAGCTAAAGGTTATCTATTGAGATTTTTTCAATCTTATAAATATGATATTCAAAATAAGATATAAAATAGAATGACACATTTATATTTTATTTATTTATTTAATTATTTATTTATTAACTTATTTTTAAAAGAAATTTATATACATAATTTTCTATAAGATATATTTAAATAAATTATTATTTATTTTTAGTAATAATTAATAAATTATTTTTTATTATCATTAATATTGCAAGGTCAAACAACTAGTTTTTTAAAATATTTCATCATTGAATTCATTGAAAATTTGAAAAACTCAATCTTTACTTTGAAAGATTTAATTGGAATGCCATTGATAGTGTAAATTTTTTTTGTAAATTCATCTAATTAAATAATGACATATCAATAAATATAATTATTTTTTATTCTCATTATTTAAAAAGTCATATGAAATGAGAGATTTAATTGAATAACAAATATTTTTTTCAATAAATGGCAATAGCTCAACAACCGCCATGGAGGACGGGGGCAAAAGTTGAAGCACACAAGAAGATCAGTTCTCCACCAAACACAAAGTACCACCCCTGTGCTAGAGACATATATGATCAGCAGCACACTCCAACACCCAAATAAAAAAATAATAAAAGAAAACAAAGGCCAAGAACAGAACACAACAAAATAACACCAATTACAGAACACGCAACCAGCAACAACCATAATGCAAAAAACAACACTGCCCCTTCTCACTATAACATCTTCACACACCCAGCATAACAGCAGCAGATTCCCACGTAATGGTTCCACCCGAATAGAAAATCAAATCACCACCACCAGTGAAACCACATCATGCCCAGTTCGCAAAGGAAGCCACACATGTAAGGAACTAATACCGATATCGAGGTATCGACAAAGAGCCACACTATATCGCACACCCATCTCTTACAATATTAAAACTCTTTTATATTATTAACGCATTGAAATTAAATTTTAATTTAAAACTTTATACTAATTTTTTTAATAGTGTATTAAAATGACCAAAAAAATAGTAAAAATACTAGTTAGTAAAACACTAATAATAGTTATAAATGATCATAATAACTACTGTTTTTATCCTGTACAATGCACAGAATTCTTTTTTCTAAAAGAAAGTTTACACAAATTTTTTACATTGCGTTTGGACTTTTTATTAACAGAACAAATTAGAATTGGTAGAAAGGGATTTTTTGGTAAGTAAAATACAAAGAGACAACCAAGACTAATTGGTTAGATCAACAAGAATAATGCTATTAAGCTCTATTCCTGGATTATGCCACCTGAAATAATCCAAACTCAATGCCAAGTTTACCACATGGTCTTTAAATCAGTCCTAGGAACCAAACCAAAATGAACACTCAGTTGCACAAAGTCGCAGGATACAAAATAGCAAAGCAAGGTCCAAGTGATGAGGGAAATCTTGACCAAGACACAGCAAAAAAGCCTCCAAATAATCCATATCAACATACACAGGCGTTAACCAAGAGTCCAAGCCAGGGAAAGACCATGTCAAACAACTTCAAGCTCCACTCAAATGCACATCTCATCTCCTACTCTTAGCAAAAAACCAACCATCCACCATGAGAGTCTCTAATTATGCAACTAAAGCCTGCTAACCATCGTTTCCATAACAGACTACCATCAACATTCAACTTAATAGTACCATGGGGAGGGGACGCCATATTGACATATCGACACAATTGATTGGAGAGCAAGTAATGTCATCAGCAGAAGCCGCACCTAGCGGGCCACCACGGGTAGACCAAGGTTCAAAATTGAAAATATCCTTGTTACGACTCCACCAAATCCACCACAAAGTAGCTAAAAAAAGGACACCATTAGCACCAAGAGCATATTCTTTCACCCAAATAACCGGATTATCAATCAAGCAGAAAAGAGATGCATTCCAATATTATTCCAAATGCTACAGCTCTTGAAGCGGTCCATCAGACAATGAAGAAGAGTCTCCTCTTGGCTACACCGTGAGCATGCACTGTTAGTTTCCATGCTATGATGAAAACGAAAAGAATTGGTGGGTAAGCTATCATGAGTGCATAACCAAAGTAAAACCTTGACCTTCTCCAGAACTCTCACCTTTCAAATCCAGCTCCAATTAAGATTAGGATCTCAGGGAAAAGATTGAAATAACAACCACTTATAAGTACTTGCAGTAGGGTATAAAGGGATTGAGGACAACTCTCGATGTATATGCTTCTAAGATATAAAAAGTTGCTTATTTTCTGGTTCGGCTGCCCTTGAAATATACAAACAACTTCTATAATTACTTTCTCAAAATGTTAATCAAATGAGCCTACTGCCTATTTCTTTAGGAAATACCGTACCACTCTCTTAAAAAGTTATATTATGAAATAAAAAACATAATTATAGTACTGAAAGCTATTGAGGTATAAAATATATAATTATAACATTGCAAAATATTGTATGATTGAATGATAGTAATTTTTCTTAATTTTTAAGTTTACGCTTTTAAAAAATAACAAATACCTTTAATATAATAAATTTATATTATATATAATTTTATTTTCAAATAATACAATATTTCCTCTAACAAAGAAAATCTGAAGTAAGCCCTAAAGAATCATAAAGGAGCATTTTTTTCGTGAGGAATCTGTACTAATATATATTTAGTTTTTTGGTAACATAATATATATATAGTTCATTAGGTGAACTAAAGTTTTGGCTTAATAAAATTACACATAAAATATATTTATAAAATTTTGGCTCTTCAGGGGGTTAGTTTGCTTGTAATATTGGCTTGAAATATTGTGGCTCGTCGTACGTAGGATCGCTCATATCAATAATAATCCCACACTTTTTTTTTTTTTGAGATTATTAGTAAATTATTTGTAGATATTTTTATAAACATTAATTGAGCACACATGAACCTTTTCGTTAATCTGAATTTTAAGTTACGCAGGCTATCAAAGTATTTTAATAATATTTTATCATTACGTTCTTTCGGCCTAAGGAGTATGTGATAAGATTGGACAGTGACACTTCTACTAATTCAAACACCACAAATTCAGCCACCACCCCGTCGGATTTTTTCTTTGATTTTCTGACAGGAACGACCCCGTAAGATCACTGTGGCTGTTGATGAACTTGACCCCTCCGAAATTATTCACATCTCCCAATACCCACATCCACCATTTTTCGTTTATTGTTTTTGTTGGACTTTAGTAGACAAAAGCAATATTGTAAAATCGGGTTGGGAAATTAGGAAAATTGATGAATTGGTCATGAAATGATCCGAGTCATTGTTGGATTAGTCCACATTAAGGAAATCAGGTAAACTCCTTTTATTAAAACCGATGACTTGGTTGGTTGAACAAAGGGTGACTTTTTTTTTGCTTTTTTTTTGGGCTAAATGATATTATTTTTTAAAATCTTAAAAAAAATTTAATTTGACTTATAGAAAAATACAGTAACTTTGTTTATATTGTAATGATTTGTGAGTTGTGATATAAAACTTTATAAGTTTACTTATGGAATTATATTTTGAACTTATCAATTGTGATTCGTAATTATGAAATATAAACAATATTTAGAAATTTATGTTATTTATTTATTTATATTTTTGTATTTAGACCCTTAAAGAGTGTCAAGTTATTAATTAGTTTATCTTATTAAATTTTATTTAAACTTTTATATATTTTTATTTTTTTTTGTATAGATTTAAATTTTGATAAATACAAATTGAATCAGTGATCTAATACCTAAATTAGTCGATCATGGTTCAATTATGATAACTATGGACAAAAGTTATTTTCATCAATATCATTTTAACAATATTTAGTGTGTGTTTGGATGCATATTTGGTGCATCCAAAGTCAATTGTAGGGCCCCAAATTTATTGTGCAACTGTAGCATATGAATTTTTTATTCTTCTTAAAAATAAGTATCATTTGTGACGAGGTCATTTTGGAAAGTGCAACACATAATTGTACATGATAAAACATAGATTTTGGTGGGTCGAACAACATATAGTTCAATTATTAGTATTGATATTTATTTATTGTCCTTCCATAACACGCTTTTGTCGGAAAGTTTTCTTCTCACTTTAGTCGTTGGGCAGCCCATCCTCCCTGTGGACGGGTGATACTCCCTCTAATTGTCAAAAATTAAATAATATATATATTAAAAAAATATATATCTTAATACAATAATGGAGGTTAATGAGGGTTGAGAGGACAGCTACCTCCCTCGCCCTAATTTTTTTTTTGTACTTTGTGTGTGTCTATATATATTGTTTCTTCCCAAAAAAATATACATGATCAATGTGATTATTAAAAAATTAATATATCATGTTAAATAAGGGATAAAAAACTCACTAAAGACCTATTTGACACATCTGATATGATAAGAGTTGATAGAATAAGATTTAGTAAACTTTTAATACAATACAGTATTTGATGTAATAGTAAAAAATATTATGTTTCATATATAATATTATCATATATTTGTAAATAATTCCAATATTATAAATAAATATTAATAAAATAAAATAAAAATAAAATAAATTTTTTATTAATGATTTAAATATAATTTTCAAATATTATATTTATTAAAATATTTATTAATTAAAATTTGATTTATATTAAATATTATTATTTATTTCAATATTGTATGATTATTTATTATTTCAATAAATTATTTAAATATAAATAACTCTTTTATATATTTTAATATTTTATATTTTTAATTATAATTATTTAAATTTTAATTTAAAATAAATATTAACTCAGAATATTTTTATAATTGATCCTTACTTTTATATACTACATATTATTTATTATTTATTAATTATAAATGCTTTTATTTTTATTGTATATAGATAAATTGATATCATATTATTTTTTAGCAATATTTATTTATTATGAAATAATTTTATTAAGGATTATTTTTCTTTATAAATTTTTACTTATTATTATTTATTTGATAATTATTTTATTTTAATAAAATATTAAAAATAAAAATAATCTTATACATTAAAAGTCAATCAAGTATAATACTATTCTTATTAAGTGTATTAAGTTATACAATATTTTAATGTATATGACAGATATGATATATAAGTTTATATAATACGTTTCCGCACCAAACAACAGTTAAAATAATAACATATAGTATAAGTTTATATTATCATATCTAATATAGTATACCAAACACACCCTAAATAAATGCAAGAGTTGTTTGTTCTCTAATTTTTAAGAAAAAAGACAACTAAAATTTTTTCTATATTTTCTATATCATCATCAAGACATTTTATTGCATATTAGTATTTTAAAATTTATGTGGTTAGTATATTTGCTAAGAAATGATAAATTTTTCTAATTAATGTGCACAAAAATCCTCCTAATTCAAAGTCTCTCTTACATGTATTAAATAGTTATTAACTATTTTATAAATTACAACTCATATTATATTATGATGGTAAAATCAAGAGCATTGATAGTTAAAAAGATTTATGATCACTCTATCCCCCCGGGGGGCAATTTTTCATTCATCTTCCACTACTATTTTGGTTAAATATAGAAAATTATTTGAGTTGACAAAATTATTCTTCTATAATTATTATTACTCATCTTGTTAAATGTATTGATTATTTAACTAACACATTTATATATATTAAAGGCAGAAATTGAAGAAAAATTAATACTACCTATTATTATTATTATAAAGAGATAGATACTTTAAAGTATTAAAAAGTCAAACAGTTATTCTGAAATAAAAAAAGTAAATAATGGAGAAGAGAAAGGAAAAGGAAATCTCTTCCTTTGTTTAGGAATAATGATAAATAATAAGGGAAGGAAATTAATGGGAAGTAGTTTCTCTTTTTCCACTCAAAAGATAATTTACTTTCTCTTTCAAAATTGCAATATTCTATTTTATTTTTTTATTATGTAACTTTCAAACACAATTAATGAGTTTCTATTTTGTTCTTTTAATAATCATCCAAACAAGTAAGAACCGAACTTTATTCATTCCTTTCCTGATTTTCTTTTCATCACTATACGTACCAATTTTGATCGGGTCCATTTGGTTTAATTTTTGAAATAATTACTTTTAAAAAAATTGATTTGTGTTTGATTTGAGTATATCAAAAGTGAGTTGAAGATAATAATTTTTGTTTATATAGGATAAAAGTAAAGTTAACTTTAATTATTAATGTGAAAGTAATAGTGAAATTTTATCTCAAAAATAATTTTATAGATGAAAAGTACCATTCCATCTATTTTCAGCAAAGTTTTTTTTTTTTCCACCAAATGAGTTTTGGTAAGCACATGTGGAAACTAAACATCTTTTAATTTGCACTTTTCATTTTTAGTTGAGCAAAATTACTTTCAAAGTGTATCCAAACAAGAATCCATTCCATTAATAAAAAAATTTAAAAACAGTGTAAAAATATTCATGTGTTAAATTTATTTTTTAAAATGTTGTGCATTGTATGGGATCTATAAGGCATCAGACCAATAAAAGAGAAAACTTGAACAAGACTATCATATATTTTTTTCAACACTACTCTATTCCTTTTTTTGTTGCTAATTTTAACACCACTTGGAAAAAAGAAGTTAGGGTTTAATATTGATGTGCTGGAATAAAATTTTTTTACACTATTATCAGTCAAATAATTTCAATTACGTAACGTTTTAAGTAGTAAATTTTATCTGAAAAATACCATTTCTATATAAAAAGTATCATTCTATCTACTTTCAGGAAATTTTTTCCACCTGAAAATGAGTTTTGATGTGCACATATGGAAATCAAATATCCGTTTAATTTTGCACTTTTCATTTTCAGGTTGAACAAAATTATTTTTGAAGTGTATCCGAATGAGTACCCATTCCACTAATGAAAAAAAATTAAATTAAACTATTTTTGCTAATGTTATAATACTAGTTTGATTGGATGACAATATAAAATTAAAAACTTGTATACTATTATTGCATAGGAATTAAACTAAAGTTAAGGGTGAAAAGATTTTAAGGTTGAAGGTGTGTTTGGTTGGGGACTAAAAATGAGGATAAAAATTAACTAGATAAGTTGTATGTGTTATTTTACACATGAAACTCATATATGTTAATTTTATTTTCAATTTTATTCTCCAACCAAACACATTCTGAGAGATAAAAGATAGGTGGGAGTTTTAATGGATAAGTTCTATATGTGTGTAATTTTACATAGAACTTATTAATAAAATTTTTGACCACATTTTTATCCCAAAATCAAATTGTTAAGGTTAAATTAAAAATGAGTTAAAATTTTCTTGGATGAATTGTGAGTTTCAATTTACTCACATAAAGTCTTATCTACACAAAATTTTCATCTAATTTTTACTCCCGACTAAACACGCTTTAAGAGGTGAGTTTTTCAAAATTTTCAATGACTTCAATGATTGAAACTTCAAAAAAATTTCCACTCTTGTTCTTCAACCCGTGTCTTAGGGTTCAACAAAACCCTTATATTATGCCATAAATTTATTTCATTATTTGTAAATTGATTAAACGTATATCCCATAATTTCGAAAGTTGGGTATTCATGACAATTGCATGGGCCCCGAAAAGCACATACAGCCCCTGCGTCACGTCACATGCTGAGAAAATTTTGCCTGCCTCCAGTTTTCGTCCCATGACCGACTTTTACCAGTCAAGACGGCATGTGGTCTGTCAATTATTGAAGAGTTGTCATTTCAGGTCGATTTGTCCATTAGCTACTTTTAGAAAATGTTACTAAATGTTTACAATAAAAAATTGAAGTGAATGAGTGGATATATTATCATCTCAACATTTTTTTTTTTGATATATCTCAACATTTGTATTACTGAATGCGAAATGTTAAAACAGTGCCGTGCAAATGACTTATGAAAGCACGTGCAATTATTTTCTTTGCTGTTTTTTTCAAAACCATCCTCCCCAGGTTTGATTATAGCAAATAATATTTTAAAATTCAAAAATGGATATGACATATCACATTTATTTTACTATTAATTTGTGGTCTCATTTATTTAATTCAATAAGTTTATTAAAAGATAATAAAGTGAATATCAAATGGAACTTCACTTTTGAATATCAACATAGCATTCAAATTATTGATTAACCCACATGACTTTTACACATTTAGTGGTACTTAATTTCTTCGAGCCAAATAGAAGTGCCCTTGGTGAATTAGCTGCATGTAGCAGTTGTCCCCATCGTGTAAATTCGGTAACCAGTGGTGGCGGAAGTTGAAAAGAAATTTAGGGGGCAAGTAATATGTAACATAGATAATGATAATAAAATTAAAATTAATTTTACATTATATATATAAATTTTGTAAATATATTGAATAAGAGAAATATTTATATGAAAGATAAAAGGAGCAAATCTTAAGTCATTATGATTAGTCTAGTCATCAGAAATGAAAATAATTTGTAATAAAAATTGTTTAAAAGTTACATTGATCACTTACAAAGTTAGATAATTATATGTTTTACTTTTATCCTTTTTTAAAGATCTAATGACAATGTTTGTTCCACTCACTCCATAAACTCTCTTTAAGCTTTAAAATAAATCACTAACAAGGGATTTTTTTTTTCTCACCTTATAATGTTGCTCAATATTTTTTTAATGTCTTGAAAATGTTAACAATTTAATCAATATTTTAGTGATTGACAATTTTCCTTCTGCAATGTATTTGGTATGAAGGCAAAAGTGGAGAAAAAAATTATGAACAAATCTAATGTGTAATTTCATGGATAAATTTTATGTGAAAACTTATAAATTAAGCTCATGAGAAAAAAAAAACCTCTCATTTTCACCATACCAAACACAACCTTAATATAAATAATCATACTATTTATAAAAAAAACTCATCTTTATTATATTTATTGTGTGATAATACATCATTTTTTTTCAATTAGAAAATAAACTAACAAACTCTAAAGTTAAAAAAATCATAATTTTTTGAATAGATAACACAACTCTAAATTCTAAATTGGAGGAGTAATTGAAAGAAGACACAATTACAACAAAATGAAAAAAACCAAAATATCACCCCAAAATAACAAAGTGACACTCATAATCTAAAAGTTAAACAGAACACGAATCCACCCGTGATGGCAAAAAAAACCCCATACGTCCAAGCATTTTAAACTACACATGACAAATTGCATATTAGAATTTACTACATATATATCTCCCTTTCATCAATTGCATCACTATCCAACCATCATAGATTCAAAATTCACTTACCAAAAAATCTCGTTTATATAGGCTAATATTTATTATGAAATCTATTTATTATACAAAGTATATATATAAGTTAATTTTTCAAAACAAAAAAAATTGGGGGCATTGTCCTAAGCACCGCCCGTGGCAACCACGGCTTCCGAGTGATGCAAGCTTAGCTTTGGTGTTGAAATGCATGAGATGGGAGTCAATAGGTATTCGTCTTTGTATGGAAAATTAGAGTAGTGTCGAATTGACGGTTTCACCCTTGCTTAGCTGTTTTTTGGCTTTGGCGAGTGAGTTGATCAAGTTAATCATCTTGTTTGGGACCCTATAAAAGCAGTTTCCATGTTCTGAATCCTACACACAACATGGCTTTCAATCCCATTATTCTCGTTCTGTTCTTGCTTCCCTTAACCCCACCAGTGCTTTCAAATGAACCCAAAAATGCTGGAAACATGATTGAGTTGGGCTCTTGGCTCTCTCCCGACGGAAACACATCTTCATGGGCATCGAGTTCAGGCCATTTTGCATTTGGCTTTTACCCTCATGGTGATGGCTATGCAGTTGGAATACGGCTGGTTGGTGCAACCGAGAGTGAAGACAACACCGTTGTATGGACCGCCAACCGTGACGATCCGCCACTCTCCGCTAGCTCCACTTTGCAATTGACCGTAAATGGCCTGGTTCTTCAACAAGGGGCAGAAGACCAAAGAGGTCCCATTGCGGCTTCAGAGCCAGTAGGGTCAGCATGTATGCTTGATTCTGGTAACTTTGTGATCTATGGCATATTGGGGGCATCGAATGTTGTCTGGCAAAGCTTTCAATACCCGACTGACACCATATTAGGAGGGCAAAGCATTCAATACGCAAGGACTGTAACTAATGGAAGCTATCTGGTGTCTAGTTTGTCCAAATCAGACCATTCCAGTGGGCGTTTCGTCCTTGTGATGGATATTTACGACCTTGTTGCATTCCCTTTGAACAGCGGGCGTTCAGCTGAGAATGTTTACTGGTCCATCGGTCCCGAGTATGAACCAGGGTCGGGGGCACTCAGGTAAGACACATAAATATTCACTTATTTATATAATCATTTTTTATATAATTAATTATGTGAGAATTATTTTATGTTTTGATATTTAAAACTAAGTCTTTAACTGAGAAAGTGATTTTAAGATAATTTATTTTATTTAGATCGTATGGAATAATCTGTTTATTATATTAAATAATATTTGATACTTAAGTTAAATTAGTAAAAATATTATAATCTAAAATAATTACCTTTTACTTATAAACTTATTTTTAGCTTAAAATTATTAACTTTTAATTATAATAACTTTTTACAATTCTCACGCACAACGTCTAGCTGATGATAAATTGTCAAGTGCTATGATTTTATTTGTCTCCATTACAAAATTTTTATTTAGTATTCTAGTTAGATCCTTGCTAGTTATTATTGATATACTTATTGAAGTTGTGTTTCTCTAATACTCCCTTATTCTGGTATATAAACCCATCTGCTAAGTTAATGAAGTCATTAGATTCATTTTTAGTAAACTACCAATTAGGCCCATGAAAATAAGGTTGGACAAATTTGTTCTACGATTAAAAAAATCATTTTTGGTCCCTCATTTTAGAGAGTGTTTATCCATCTCATGAACATGTAGCCATACAACCACATGACCTCTAGCTCGTCCACACGAACACGGTGTGCTAAGAAACTCGTTTTGTCCAAGTCCCATTTTTTGTTGCTCTTGGAAACCTAGACTAGTATGGAGTGGGTGGTGGAGTGATTTTTGTTTTTTAGAACAGAGAGATATATATGTGCTCAAAAGGTTTCTCCCCTTTTAAAATTGTGAGCCACAGATTCTCTTCAATAAGTGTCAGATTCTTTTCTTTTCAGGGTTGTAGATTTTTTTAATTTGGCATGTGCAAATGTTGGGATGACATTTATGTCACATATTAATTCTCAATTGATTCCCAATCAAAAACTTATTTAAAATTCAAATTAATTTATTTTTTAAATAATTCTTATTTTAAATAGGCTTATGTAATTTTGGTGTTTACCAAAATAACATAATGTTATATATAAGTCATCTGATGTCTTATATTAACCCAAACTAAAAAAGACAAAAAAAAAAAAACCTGGCATAGATTTCTAAAATATGGACTTTTCATATAAAATCTTTTTCCTTTTGAGGATTTACCACCATATTGAATTTGACTTCGGATGTGCTAGCAACCCTGCAATCCAATTGTAAGTCTAACATATACATGTTCTATTATGTGTGACTAACTAGGTTCATCACTAATTGGTAATAAGATCACAAAATCAAACCTTTGATCTTATTGGAAACTTAGTTTTGAACCTAAAGTACAATTCCCAAAATACCCTTGGTTCTCATAAGTTATGAGTAACACCTGGCACAGCAAGCCATGACCACCCAAATAGTGATGAATGTATCAATTAGAACATTGTAGTGAACCAATAATCATATTTCTCATGCACTCAAATTCTTTCATTACAGGATCCCAATGCAGGGTCATGGATAATGTCAAACCCTATAGTTTAGATCATATGGATTCCCTGAGTTTTTCATTCTTTGATTAATATGACATGGACTAGAAATTCTTTTTTGTTCAAGTCCAAGTACCTTGACCAATGATTTCATGATCAAGAACAACCCCTCATCCATAGGACCTATTCTCATTTACATGAGGTAATGATTCCATCTTCCTGGTCACATATCTCCATACATAACCAATTATAGCCATAAGTGCTTAATACTTATGCATGGCATGAGTATATGGAGTCGCAAACTATAGCTACCTATGTGCAAGATAATGTCCATCTCACTTAAGGATTATATAAACTGATATGATCTAGATAATGTTTCATTGACAATAGTAAAATTACCATATGAATTTTATCTATTTGTCACGTTCAACCCACTTATCCTATAAGTGTCCACATATCTTTTGACATCTAATATTGTATAGTATGAGACTCACTACTCCATCTTTATTAGTATCTTATACCAATCATGGAAATAGATAGAGGTAATGATCTTCCTAATAATAACGTCCAATTAGAATTCCTATAATCATGAACTATTTTAAAGATATTGTACTGGACTACTTTATCACTTATATTCTCAACTCTTGAGAATGAAGTATCTAACAAGTATCTTATGGACTTATTATAATAAACATAAATTATGAATAAAAGAATAATAAACCGTCATTAATAAGAATTATTGATACATATATTTATTAGTTCTAGGACATCCAACTAACAACATGTACTACAACCTTTATTACAATTTGATAATAAAAATTTTTCTTCTACATTTCCTTGTTCTCTCTGTCCTCTTGAGAAGCAAAGGCAATTATTTTTCATTTCTTTAAATCGAATATCTCATGATGCCTTTGATCTGATCTATTGTGACATTTGGGGACCTTTTCGTGAGCACACTCATGGTGGCCATAGGTATTTTCTCGTTATTGTGGATGATCATACACGCTACACTTGGGTTCACCTCCTGAAGACCAAATCTAAAGCCTCCACTTTACTACAACCATTCTTTACTTGGGTTTCTACTTAGTTTGGTGTGGTTGTTAAGTGCTTAAGGACTGATAATGCACCCGAATCAAGACTCGCTGAGTTCTCAACTTCCTGTGGCATCTAACATCAGTTTACTTGTGTGGAACGGCCTTAACAGAATTTTATGGTAGAACGCAAACATTAGCATCTGTTAAAAATATTGCTCGAGCTATTTCTTTCAGTCAAAGGTGCCACTAAAGTTCTGGGGTGAAAGTGTTTCCATGGCTACATATATCATAAATCATGTTCCCTTCCTTTATTAAAACAATACTCTCCTTATTAGTTACCATCTGGTCAACTTCATCCTATCATCTCATGAAAGTCTTTGGTTGCTTATGTTTTAGCTCAACATTACTTTAGACAAGACATAAATCCACACCTCGTGTTGGTCCCTTTATTTGCTTGGGTTATTCTGCTAGCTATGAGGCATATAAACTCAACAATTTGGTTACATATTCCTTTCAAATTTCACGGGACATTGTTTTTCGTGAAAACTTTTTTCCATTCTTTTCCAATTCACTTAGTCTTCCTTTTTCTTACATCACCACCCACATTTGTGATTCCTTAGCTACTCATCATATTTCTCCTTCCAGCCCTATTACTGCAACTTATTCTCAACCTTTGTCAGCAGCCTTTTCACAACCCGTATCCTTACCTGTTGAAGCCCCCTTAAGGTCGTTGACAATCTAATAGGCGCTTGAGAGCACCTGCATACCTCCAAGATTTCATTTGTACTTCAGCTTCCACTATCCTTTACCCGATCTCCAATTCAATTTCCTATCGTAGGTCGAGTCCTAGTTTTAAGGCCATTGTCCATAATGTTACATTTTCTTTGAGCTTTAGTATTTTCACCAAGCTATTAAACATGTTGAGTGGTGTCAAGCAATGGCTGAGGAGTTACAAGTCATGACTGATAACAACACTTGGGCAATTGTGCCTCTACCACACAGAAAGCAGCCTATCAAGTATCAATGGATTTACAAGGTTAAGCATAATGATAATGGTAGCATTGCTTGCCATAAAGCACGAACGATGGCTTAGGGCTTCACACAATTGGCAGGTGTAGATTAGATAGAAACCTTCTCCCATAGCTAAGTTGACCTTTTATGGGTATTGTTGCCACCAGAAGCTACTCACAAGTGCACTTACTTCAATTGAAATAAAGCATTTCTCAATAAAGATTTGTTTGAAGAAGTTTATGTGCAGCTGCCATTAGGACTCAATAATGGGTGCAACTTGTTTGTCATTTAAACAAATCCATCTTTGGGTTTAAACAAGCTTCAAGATAGTGGTTTTCCAAATATTCAACTTCCTTAATTACCACAACATGGGTTCTCGCTATCCATAAATGAGTACTCCTTGTTCCATCATATAATAGGTATGGTCCTTCAATGGTTATTCTTCTTGTCTATGTTGATGACATTATCCTTGCAGGAGCCAATCTTATAGCCATTCAATAGGTTTAAACAACTACTTCAGTCCCTCTTAAAAATCAAAGATTTAAGGGACGTGAAATACATTCTTGGCCTTGAGATAGCCCGCTCCTCCAAAGGTATATACTTATCTCAACACAAGTATGCCCTTTCTCTACTTGATGACACAAGTTTTCTTGCCTGCAAGCTTGCTCTTGTCCATATGGAGCCTAACATTAAGCTGAGCAAAGATGATGGTGAGATCTAGGAGGATGCTTTTGCTTATTGATAGGCTGTCCTATCCGACACTATTTCATCCTGACATTGCATTCACTATGAATAAACTCGGCTAATTTGTGGCCCAGACCCACACTTCCCATCTTGCTGCAGTTCACCACCTTGTACGATTCGTCAAATACACTGTAGGGCAAGGGCTGGTTGGGAGGCTATGCTGACTCCATAAAGTCTACTTTTGGGTTTTGCATCTACTTAGGAGATGCATTGGTATCTTGGAAATCCAGAATGAAAGATGTAGTTTTGCACTCTTTTGCTAAGGTTAAGTTTCGTGTTGTGGTAACCTTGTTGTCATTCACATTGCTTAGAATCCCACTTTTCATGAACACACATTGATAGCCACTATATGCGTCAACATGTTCAAAAGGGTTGGCTTATGCTCATCTTCATTTCAAGTAAACATTAGTTGGCAAACAGCATGACAAAGCCTCCCTTCTTCTCTGTTTTTTATTTTATATCCAAGCAAGGACTACAAAATATCTACTTCACACTTTGGGTGGGAGTTTCACACACACACAACAACTAGTTGATGATAGATTGTCATGTCCTATTATTTTAGTTAAATCCTTGCTAGCTGGTTATTATTCTGTGTGGACTGTAGTAGTGTTTCTACATTACTCTCTTGCTCTTGTATATAAACCCATCTGCTAAGTTAATGAAGTCTTTAGATTCATTTTTCTTCATTTCACCAGGTGTAATAGTAATTTTACCAAACATCCTAGATTTTTTCAAAAAACAACTGTAATTTTTTACTAAAAAAATTTGTTTTTGCATGCTCCCAAACATGCACTAAGGCCTTTAAGATTTTTTACGTTACTGCTCATTCTTATATTTTCTTTTTTCATTTCAATTATTTATTCCAAGAAAGTGCAAATCTTCCACAAAATTTTGATTTTAATAATTTTTTTATTTGCTAAAAGTTTTTATGAAATCAAAATGTTGAGTGATTTATTATTTTTATATTTGATTTTACTTTAGGTCGTTACAACTCAGTCTTAACCTGGAAGGCTTTCTTTGCATAAGTAAGTCTCAATGTATGACTAATTACACAGACCACAAAAATGAGTTGGGAAATGCAACCTCAATCTTCCGAGCAACACTTGACGTTGATGGAAACTTCAGGTTGTACGAGCATCAATTTGTGGGGAAGGGCAATACAAAGTCAGTTGTTCAAATGTTGTGGGAAGCCTTGCTTGATGAGTGCCAAATCAAAGGGTTTTGTGGCTTAAACAGTTATTGCTCCAATGTGAGTGGCGAGGCTATATGTGCTTGTTATCCTGGTTACATCCCCTCCCAAAATAATAATAACAGTAATAACATGTTTCTGGACTGCAAATTGAACTACAGCAAAGATGATTGTATAATCAGTGCTAACCCAGGTATGTTGTATGATGTTACTTATTTGGAACATGTGTGGTGGGGTCAAGCCCCATATTTTGCTATACCAATGACGATGGAATCTTGTGAGAAGTCTTGCAAGGAAGACTGTGATTGTGAGGGAGCATTATATACTAATGGCAGTTGTTATAAGTATCAGCTTCCACTTAAATATGGCAGAAGGATTTCAAATACACCATTCACGGCCCTTTTGAAGGTGAGTTCTTCAGGATATGTCAATAGTCCAAACCATACTATCTTACCACCAGCCAAGGTTGTTGAGAATAAGAGCACTTTGATAATGACTCTTGTCTATACTTTGGGTTCCATTTCATTGATTTGTGTGGTCTTTGCGATGTGTATTTTCTTCACTTATAAGCATCAAGTTTATAGGTATACTAGGTTGTCCGTAAGTTCAAATATGGGATTTATTGAGGAATGTTCATTGCGTTCATTTTCCTTTGATGAACTCGAGAAAGCAACTGATGGCTTCACAGAAGAGGTAGGCAAAGGATCTTTCGGAGCAGTTTATAAGGGTACAATCCATGAGAGTAGTGGAAGGGTTGATGTTGCTGTCAAGAAACTTGAGAAAATTGATGAAGGGGAGGGGGAATTTCGAGCTGAAATCACTGCCATAGCTCGAACTCATCATAGGAATTTGGTTAAGCTAATTGGGTTTTGTATTGATGGGTCTAGGAAGCTTCTTGTTTATGAATATGTTAGCAATGGGTCCCTTTCAAATCTCCTTTTCAAGGCTAAGAAGCATTTGCCTTGGAAAGAGAGATTGAAAATCGCATTGGATGTGGCTCGAGGAGTTCAATATCTACATGAAGATTGTGAAGTTCGTATCATCCACTGCAATATTAAGCCCCGGAATATACTTATGGATGAATCATGGAATGCTAAGATCTCTGATTTTGGATTTGCAAGGCTATTAATACCTGAACATTCAAGAACTAGACCAAGGGATGAAGGGATAAGCAGATACTTGGCACCCGAATGGCAAAAGGAGGCATCACTATCTGTAAAAGCTGACGTTTACAGTTTTGGGTGGTATTGTTGGAGATTGTGTGTCGCAGAAGAGGTGTAGAAGTAAATGTTTCCTCCCCAGAAGAGGTACTTCTTTCCACTTGGGTATATCAATGTTTTGAAACTGGGCAGTTGAATAAGCTTGTTGCATATAAGGAAGAGGAAAATGAAGATGAAGATCAAGATGTAGATTTGAAGACACTAGAGAGAATGGTTAAGGTGGGGTTGTGGTGTGTCCAAGACGACCCATCTATGCGTCCTTCAATGAAAAATGTCATCTTAATGTTGGAAGGATGGAAAGATATTCCAGTTCCTCCATCTCCACCCATCTTGGATTAAACATTTTTTAGGAACGGTATTTGTACTCAAAACTTCGGTTTATTTTAGGCTTATCAAGAAAGAGATAAATAGAGAGATGATAAGCCTATTGTATTTTCCTTTTCTATCCAACCATCTTTCATGTAACAATAAGTTCTATGATTTCATGGTATACGAGTGCTTCTTTCTATGATTTCATGTACTATAAGAGTATTTCTTGCAAAAGAAATATTATCATGTATTTTTTATTTGTCAATAATATTTTATTGTGAAATAAGGGGAAGGAACACTGTCTATAACTCCAGATGGAAAATTTTGAACCTTGTTCCACCCAAACAATAGAGGACATGTTTGAAACATGGGGATGTGCGATCACTCTTTTCTTTTTTCCGCTCATATTGGTTTTGTTGGATTTATCATTTGATGATGAATATTTTGTTATTATAATTAAGTTTGAATATTATTTGATGTTAATATTGTCAGATTATATTTTCTCTCAAATGAGAGTATTTTGGATCGTGATGTTTTCAAAAGGAAATGAGTTGTATTATTTGTATAGGTTAAACCATTAATAGTAGATGAGATATGTTGAATACGAATACACACATAATGAGTCCAAATAATTTTTTCAAAGGAAATATTATTGTATTGCAATTTTCCATTTTGTAATTGTTGAATTTCTTTAATATAAAATAAGTTTAATTACATAAATTATTTTATTCCTAATTTTATTCAGAAACTGAATTAATAGAGGAAATCAACCTTTTTAACCACCATATGGTTGAAAATTTGGATGACTGAGAATATCAAAGAAAATAAGGAACTATTATCATCAACCACAATATGAAACATCAAATATGTTATGAGAAAAAAACAAGAACATAAAAATAAGTATGTGAGCAAATTATTTGGTCTGAAAGGAGCTAAAATATTTTCCAACTACTAATATACACCGAATGACTTATTTTCTATAAAATAACATGAAGGTTGGAGAAGAAGAACAAGAGGAAAAAGACAAAGAAACAGTGAGAATGTTATCTTGATATATATCATGCCTATCATAGCTTGTTAGCTATATACCTGAATTTGCCTATCCACTCTAAAGAGAGATTATTTTGAAACCTATCGATCAATTATATGTGCAGCCATACCTTCTAGTTTACCCTATTTTAGTTCAATATAGGTGAAGATTTGAAATGTTTTTGAGAGAAAGAAATCAAAAGTATACTCTAGATAAAGGGAGCTTGGTGGTATCATTGGGAAAACAAACCACGAAATGCGTTACTCGAAAATTAGGTTGAGGAAGGTTCAATGAAAGCAATGTTAGCCAAAATTCGATAATGAAGAAATTAAATTCCCATTCAATTAATTAAACAGACTGAAGTAGATTGGGATTTGTAACCTAACCAAGATAAATCTTTGTGCACTTCTCTCTCCCTTGTCTATTTTATTTTCTAAATTCTTTGCATTTAAGTTGTTTTAAAAAAATTTTGCTCAATTTTCTAATTTAATATTTATAAGTTTTTGTTATTTAATTTGCCGTTATTGAATAGCAAGGAACCAATTCACCTCCTCTTATTTCCTTCATTTGGTTTCAGAGCTTAATTCTCTTTAAGGCTTAAGCTTCAGAAGACAATCCCTGTTGGTTTAATGGTAGAAAACTACTTGATCCATGAATCCTGTCATAATTAAAGGACAATAACCCAAGAGACCACCATAATTTTGTAAATCAATATTTTATCACGCGTATATATCAAAGAGATTCCGGTTTTATCAAAGATTAGATCAAGAGTTTTGATGACAACAAATAAAATACAAAAGTCAATCAAAATAGATCAAGAGATTATAAAAGCGGTCATGGAAACATAGAATTGCCAAACTATGAAAAAGGGTCAAAAAAAAAATCAAATTGGAGAAAGCTAACACTAAAAGAACAAGCCAAAGGAAGTTCCCAATAAATTGTAAAAATCTAGTATGATGTGTCTTTGGAACCTAGAAGCATGCATTGTATAAAAGATTTTCAAAAGTATACCATGATCATTTAAAATGCTTTTGAAACTTTTCTCTTGGCTAAAATGCTTTGAAGGTTTCTTTTGAGCTCTTAAAATCGATTAAAATGGTTTTTAACAATTTAGATATGTTTTGAAAGTTTAAATGTTAGTTAAAACCCTTTATTGAGCTTACTTGAATCAATTATGGGATTTATGGTATAACATGAATTGATTATGCTTTTTTTTAATTCAAAAAACGACATGTTTGTTTAAGGATTTGAGGTTAATCAATTCATACTAGCATCTGAATCAATTCATGATAAGCTAAACAAAGATTTCAAATTTTAATTTCTTGAATTGATTAACATGAGACATGAATGTATTCAAAATGATCTGGAAGTGCATAATCAGAAAGATTTACATTTATTTTGATTATCCAATCACTGAACATTTATAAACCTTCATAACTCTATGAAAATGGGTTCTTAAGTGTGAAGTTGGACTTTCAGAGAGAACAATTCCATTCATGAAAATTATTTTATCATTCATTTGAAGATCTATAAATAGGGGTTCCTAAGCTAACTCATAGATCTATAAATAGATGTTGATTATATTCCAACTATGGAGAGTGCTTGCGATTTAGTTTTGATCATGTACTATAACGTGATTTGGGCTACTCTGACCTATTTTAGACACAACTTCAAGCTGATTGGACCACTCTCTTGCAATAGCAGGTAGCAACAGCACCTTTGACTTTATTATTATGGAAAATTACTATTTGGTCCCTAGTCAATTTTAAAAAGGGGAGGCGCGGTTATGACTAGTTCTTTCATCTTCTCTTATTATTAGGGAATGTCACTTTGCTCAACTTGTTCTTCTCTACTGCCATGCTGCATTCTTTTACTCTTCTCTATTTGGTTTCCCATCCTAATGATATTTATTTCAATTGTTGATTTGAGAATTGTATTCATGAATCACTAAACTTTTTTTTTTATATGCTAGGGTAAAGATGTAGCCTTTTTTTCGATATTTCATGGAAGTCTCAACACTCAAAAGTGGAGAAAAATTACAAAATGATGGATACAAATAACTTAAAACAAACACAAGAAAGGAAAGCCATATATCCAGACTACATGAGATCAAGCCAAAGAGAAACATCTTGAGATAAGGGTTAAACATCTTTGTTACTAATTTTCTTCTTCCTTGATCTCATAAGTTTAGGATGATCTTTTTCGTTTCATGAGTTTCACCCAATGCTTACACTACTTCAACTCATTTTTAGCATATAATATTGTTAGAAGGCATGACGGAAATTATGAATAAAGACTCAATATATCGGTATTACAATATGATTTACAAAGAGTAGTGCCTACTTTATAGGCAGGTAATAAAGAAAATAAATCGGTATCAAATCATATCATAATAACAAAATCAAACCAATATGAAATTAGATCAATCCAAATAAATCTAACATAATTATTGATGCTTAACATTCCGCTCAAGTTAAAGCTCATTGAGCTTTAATCTTGTCACAAGGCATAGGATGCAAGACCTCCAAGGACTGGAAACTAGGAAAATGCTAGAGGGTTTGGATGGAACTGGGAAATACGGGGCATGGGTGTAACCAGGGAACAAGAGCGGACCAGGTGGATGAAAAAAAGAGAAAAGTTTGAGGCTGGCGGAAAGGAGTTAGAGGCATGGACAAATGACAGAGGCTTGTCGTCTACCTCCTCAAATTAGAAATTATTTTAATGCTAAGTTGCACAAAAAATGTAGTTAAAGGCACAACCTAGGTCATTTCTCAAGAAGGCTTCAACATTTAGAGGAAAAATTAGGGGTTTGAAAGAATGAGAATTAAGCAATTAAAATTAAAAGTTAATAGCAACGGGATAATAGCAACAGTGAAGAAGGCACTAATGTAAAGTATTCCTAGGATTGAAAATTAATTATCATTGACCAAATATTAAACCCATTGGTGGCTATTGGTAATAAATCACTGGCAATTCTACTAGTGATCGATTCCCTTTTAGAATTTGATCAACGCAAATAACTAATAAATGAGATAACAATTTATTTAGAAATCACATTACTTTAATGAGCCAGTTGTTATAGCCTAACAATTGAAAAGTTAATTCTAATATTTTCCTTAAACATAAACAAATAGATCTATCAATTTATGTCCAAAGAGTTTCCCTAAATGATGATCGCCAACTTAGTTATCCCAATAAAGATTATAGCAATCACCACAATAATTATAGGAATAAACTCAGAACATTAAGAAAACCAATGCATTTAATATCAAAAGAGGTCTCAAACATCATCCCAATCTCTCAGGAAACTCTTACACTAATAAAGAAATCTATTCCTACATCTCTGGAGGATTACATACAATCAATGAATCTAAAAGAGTATCTTGGAAATACTAGCAATAATCCTTGCCACAATCTCCAAGACAAAGCACATTCACTAATGGAATCCCTAAGAGAGAGATAGAGAAGAAGTGAAGAGAAATGTGAGAGAGAATAATAGCAATCTAAATAGTAGATCTAAAAGTGAGTAAAAAATTAGGATAAACATCTGTGTCAATTCTTTATATACTATTCTAAAATGGGTAAAGTGGGGCCCAAAAATAGATTAACTTGTTAAAAGGTTATTGCATGAGCGTTCAGCGCTAAATGAGCATCCAATGCGTGAGCTACACTAATTAAAATCATTTTTAGGCTCTCGGCAAGCCAAGCTCTAGATAGAACCAACATCTTTGTGTATTTGGTCAGTTTGGCTCCTTACGTTCGAATTTGTCCTTGGCCCTATAAATAGAATTGTAGCCCTTTGAATAGGCCTTCTAATGCCACCAAAATTACCTCAATTAGACATCTATAGTTCAGGATATTGGGAAAATACTAATTGAAGGTCAAGTTGGATTAAGGAAATCAGCAACCTTTAATCCTGCAACTTAATTTTCACCAAGATGATCTTAGAACTGAACATGGAAGTTTTAGAGGACTTCTTGAACTTTTCAAAACATCTTTATTTGTTTCCTAGATAAGATCCAGATTTTTTATTACAATATGTTGCAAATGTGCTCAAATGAGCTCAAGGACTCTTCTATTTTGCTCCAAAATTCTCCAAACTTGATTACTACTACAAGCTCCATGTAGAGAGTTTCTAGCCTTATTCTTGACATTTTGCACTCAGTTCAAAGCTCCTGTGCACAAAACCATACTCAAAGAGACAAGTCAAACGCAGGGTGTAATTACAAATTATTTCAAAAGTAATGCAAAAGCCAATAATTCTATTTAAATCACACAATGACGAATAAATCATAATCCTTATTAATTGTATCAATAACATAGTAAAACTCATGTAAAAAGTTAAGAATTAGAAGCAAGATAAGTTGCATAAATGCCTCTTATCAACGACATAGCGTGGAGGTGGAGATGGTGGACACGAAGGTGGATAAGCTAAAATAACTAGAAATTTAATCTGTGGATACATCCTTAACAAAAGGAATGAGGTAGTCTTTTAACAACCAATATTTCTACACAAATGCAACCATAGCCATCTTATCCGTGGGCAATCACATCAATTCACTAGATCATAACAAGCTTTCTTCAAAGAATCCAATGTAAGGAGAAAGGTTTACAGGATAGCTCTGTTGATTAAGAATTCTCTAAGTTCTTCCAATGATTATCTTCCTCTCTTTTCTTGGATTAAAACAAATACAAGCCAATCTTTTTGTCCCACATTAATGTTTAACTAAACTAACTAGAATAAAACTAAACAACTAAACATGTGTGATAAATATGTAGATAAAACAAAGAAAAAACATGTCACCACCACTAAGATATTTTGTTGATTTATAACACTTTAATGAGTAATGCTCCAAAAGCCCCAAAAGTGCAAGCAACCAAGAGAAAAAATCGATATGAGATTTGTTGCATTGCTCACGATTAAAACACTGTTATTGTCAAGAGAAACTTATCAAAAAGGAAATCAAAAAAAATATAATGCAATGAGTATTTGAGACAAAACAAAGAAGAAGAAGAAACAAAAAACACCAAAAAGAAGGGATGAAGGGGTGGGGCTAGCTTCTCCTTTGGGCAAACAGAGTGCTATTATTGAGAAAAAGAATTGAGGACTTGGGTTCAAAAGGGAGAAACGAAGGGGAAGGGGATGCAATGCCAATCAATCATTATTTAACACCAGGAGAATTTGGGAATAAAAAAAGGCACAAGAGAAAATGCAATGATGTTAACATGTGTTCCTATTTGTGTTCCTCTTCTCCCTTGTCGCACATAGAACTTTTTTGATGAAGTGGGAGCTGCCCTCCATGGAAAAAATCCCTCCCATGGTGTTGTGGTGACCCCTTTCTTTATCTTTTCTTTTTGTCTTGTTTTGTGTCATCCTTCAGTACATGAGGTTTGTTTGATTATCTTTTAGCACGTTTTCTTGTTGGCGGTTTTTTATTTTGTGTATGGGGTTTAGATAAGTTCTATTTTGAAATATAATATTGTGAAAGAATTTGTGAAAATATGATATTTAGAAAAATTCGAGTATATCAAGTTTATTATTATATTATTTTTTAATTTATTAAACACGACAATTTCAAATTTATTATTATATTTTTTTTATTAAACTCGACTTTGTCAAGTTCAAAAGGCCATATTCTAGTAATTTTTTTTTCTAAACTTCATATTTGGTTAGATACCTATATCATGAAAAAGAAGATCACTTGTGACAGTAGTGTCAAACGTAGAAATGGTGTGAACACCCAATTATGTCTTGGTCATTTCAAACTTTTCAAAAAATAAAAATAAAATATTTTCTTTCTTTCCTTTTTAATGTTGTTTGGTTTTCTTCTTCATGTGTCCATTTTGTTTGGACAAAAAAAAATAGCCCAATTAACAATCTGTAGCCTAGTAAATTAATCAACCCAATTATTTGTCTAACCCAATCACATGTTAAGCCCAGTTAACAATTACAGCCTAATAAAAATTGCACCAAGGTAGGATGAAAAAAAAAATGAAAGAAAAAAAAATTAGGAGAAGCATCCTGAAATAGTGGCTGTCCTCTGCTATCTAAAACACTGCCCTTGTTGCTCTTGCATTGTTAATTTGACAAGCAAACCAACATTAAGGGAATGAAAGGAAGTCTACAGCACAAAGTAGCATTGACAAGCAAAGGAAAATACACAAAAAGGGAAGTAAAAAACAAAAGCTAATATGAAATTTCATTGTAAAGGAAATTTTTAGAAGGTACGAAGAAGGGGTGGCGGTATCAAAAAATGTTGTTTGAAAAAAAAAAACTAAAGAAAAGAGTGAATGATGTTAAAAGGAATAAATGGAGAACAAATAGAGGAAGAGAAGACATTTTCCAGAGGAAAAACTTAAAGATTGAGAGGAGGAGAGAAAGATAATAAGCATCATTTTTTGGTATAACTCCTTTGTTCTTGATTGTTTTATGGGTATCTATATTTATTCTTCACACATTCCACACACATCATTTTTCCTTCCACATCCAAGAATCAAACCAACAAAAAATAAAGAGTAAATAACTCATGTAGTCCTTAAAAGAAATTTCACAAGACTATTTAGTCCCCTAATAATTGAAATTAAACCGTCCTTCAAGATTTTAATAATAAGACACATTAATTTCTGTATGTATTTGATTCTTTAAACACTAATAGAATTACACATTGACCTGCTAATATGATGTTAAGTGATGTATATGTCATTTAAAGTGGAATAGAGTTTAAAATAGCTCATTTTGGTGATTGAAATTCACAAAATGGTCATTTAAATCTATTATAAGTCATAAAGTAATCCATTTGTGTAATTTTAGACATAAAAATGAGTATAATATATTTCAAAATTTCTTCATTTAGCTTGCTCTAATATTTTGATGGCATATTATCATTATATTATGTCACATATATAAATCCACTAATGAAAATTAACGAGGGGCTAATGTGTCCATCATTTTCAATTTTGAGGGATCACAGGATTAATTTCTTTTTTGAAGGACGAAATAGTCCAATGTAAAATTTTAAGGGAGCAAATAGGATATTCACTCAAAAATAAAAATACAAAATAGTCCATATTCATATCCAAAAGGAAAATAAAATAAAAAATTGTGAGAAATAAAGGGAAGGGGTGGTGGTTCCCTTCATGGCAGCAAGTGATTTTCGTGCTTTGCCATCGTTAGCCTCCAAATCGAACCTTTCTCCCTCTTCCCTTCCTTATGCGTTATCACCCCACTACGAGCCCCAATTGCCACTGCTAGCCATCACCACCATGGACTAAACGCAGCATCCCTGGCCTGTGACCCCTTTCATCATAAAACCTCCGCCCCAAACTAGAAACCTTTTCTTCGTGAGCCCTTCACACTGCCATTGAACCTCCACCATGAACCACCATCATCACTGCAAATCATCGAGCCGCCACTGCCAAGCCTTCCATTTTTTAACCACCCATTAGCACCACAAACCAGAAACCTTCCTTTCCATTCTTTTAGCCGCAAAACCACCATCACTGCACCTTATTCCTTGAAGCGTAAAGCCCCCTTTATTCCCTTTCTCCATCCCACGTCCCTCTGTTAGCACCACGAGCATTGTTGCCCTTGCAGCGCCCCGCATGCTTGCCTGAGCTAGCAATTCAGGGTGTGATGGATTTCAGCACCTTGCCTACCTACCCCCTTTCCTAAATCAACAAAACCCCACCAATCCTTTGAAACTAAAATCCCTAACCCACTGCTTGCATTTCACAACCTATGTTTTTTTTAGTTATTATTACTATTATCAATATTTTATCATGATTAAACTTGTGACTTGGGCTTTCTCTTAGTTTGTGGTTAGTACTGTAACAAATGAAAACAAAACCAAGTAGTTGAACTTTGTTAGTTTGGGCTAAGTCCATTTTTTAAAACTTTGTTTCAATGTTTACCTTAAAAAAATGGGTCTTATAGAAATTGGGTTTGTGATTACATTCTTAGACATTTTTGTTCTTCTTATTCATAAACGAAAAATTAATCAAAAACTTTCATGTTGAAGGTTGAGTCAATTCAACCTCTATGGCTTAATAACCCTAGATTTTAGCATATATTAATTGTGAGGTTATATTCTAAAACCTTTTTTTAATGAAATTAATTAACCAACAAATGTTTTATATAGAACTTACGTGACTTTGAATTTCCCATTGTAGAGAATACCTCATGGCACCTTGTCAAGTCAAAATTAAATTTTTATAACTATTTGTCTCATTTGTAAATAATTATTCTAATGAACTTTTTCTGTTTTTATAAGAGAGATTTTATTTTTATTGTATTTAATTTGAGCTAACCATCGAAATGTTGAATATTTCATTTCAAATAAAGATGTTAACTTAACGTGACAACTTGTTAGCTCAATATTTTGGACATCTAAGTTATGACAACTTGATGTTCCTAAAATCTCTTTTTAAGAAAGATGTTTGTTTTCCTTTTCTATAATTTTTTCCTTTTGTAATAAAAAATGGTAAAACAAATATTTCAAAAGGTTATTAATAATTAGCACAATCAATTAAGGCAACCAAAGTAATGCGATGTATGGGGAGCTACAAAATTAAACATTTTGCCTTTCACGTATGCATAATCTACTCCAGAACTTGAAATGGTTTCAAAGACCATTTCTTTTCAAATAAAATGGTTTTCCTACGTTTTTATCAATTTAAATAAAACTTTGTGGTGACTCCGTTTTTAATCTCTCTTTTCGTATTCCTCACAATTTCAGTTGCGACAAATAGAATAAAGCTAGCTCACATCATGGGAATTTTTTTTTACTTGCATCCTCACGACCCAACTCGGAAACGTGGGCACCGGAGAATCTTATCCTCACATAAACCTAATGACTTTTGAGCTTCTCTACATGCATCAATTAATCATAAAATCCATTTCTAAAACATTATTTCATCTTTAAATAAATCTCTTTTCTTGAAAACATAATCATCCTGAATAGTTTCATAATCAAACCTTGGAATCATAATCATATTACAAAATATAAGTGTCTCTATACAAAATAAACCATGAAAACTATAATAATGTAAATACAAAATAATCATGGTATACAAAACATGTGATGTCTCTATGGTCCTGATCATGTCTGAAATGTACACTGGAGCACTCTATTTCTATACAAAAATACAAAAGATACTTCACTTGAAGTTAAGCTCACACTGAGACCTCTTCCTCCTGAGAGAGGTGGATGAGGCAGAACTCCTAAGCTAACAATCTATTAATAGAAAAGGGAGAGGGTAAGTTTTATCTAAAACTCAATGAGTAGGCCCTCACTCATAACCCTCTCATAGGACAATAACAAACATAAATATACATATATAATCATCAAACTGATTAATGCAATGACTCTAAAATCATATTCGTAAATGTAAACATAATGGCTCTAAACTGATATTCTCTAGTAAACATACACAACAATACTCTACTATAGAAATGGGGGTCTTGAATATGCATTTCATAACAAAATAAATATATTATCTGGTTATATATGTCAACCATGACATAACAAATTCTCTCTCTATGATCCTTCTAAGATCTAAATTGGACTTCACTCTCTGCTATATGAGATTGTTCAGGACAACTTGGTACTAAGGTTAACAATCTAGGTTTAGCCATTAGCTCGCTGTTTTCTCTATAGCTACCGTCTAGTCTCTAAATCATAAAATACTTATTACTCTAGAACATATGCTAAGCTCTTCTTCTTGATTTAAAGCTCTATCATATATTTATGCCCTACTCTTGAAATCATCATAGTAATTCATAAATCTCTAAATAAAATCATATTTGTACCCTAGCTCTTTAATGAAATCATTTTAATGATAATGGTCCCATGAATTTACATTAAAGCATATAGTTCATGCTCTAGTTGAAAATCATCATTTTCATAATTTTAGAAAACCAATCATAATCTCTAATATTGATATATTCTCTAAATTCATGTAATCATGCCACAAATTAAAGAAAATAACTATAATAATCAACATAGGGATCATAGGATCTGAATCCACTCACCTAGAGGGGACGAAGAAGGGTGTCAATACCAGAGCTTCGGGGAGACCCTTAATACATCTAGGGCTTTCCTGGCAACATGGGTGGGTCCAGAAACCCTAGGACCTCCTCGAACTTGGCTATTGACATGTATACACTAGGTATTACATGCATCTTCAGCTTCATAATCTTGTACTGTGACAATTGATGAATTAACTTCCTATGCCTGAGTTTAGTTAGCTGAGATGTTTGTTTTAGTTACTTTTTATTTTTTGGTTCTCTGTTGAGGTTTGCGTGTTTATTACGCTTGTGTATGTGTGTATCTATACATAAGAATCTCATTCTCATATGATACATATATATATATATATGCAAGCTATTTGCAAATTTAGAGAGAGTAAAGTTGATCTAATTTGAATATAAAAATGAAAGCTTCATCATAGGATAAACTTTAGTAGTTTGTGGAGAACAGGGTGAATCTTTGTGCATCTGATATCCAATTTATAAAAGTGATTTCAAAGTGCAGGTTAAGTAATAAGAGTGAGTGAGTGGATGTCGCCAACGAAGATTAAAAATTCAAGTACTAATTCAAACGGGCATTTCACTATTCAAGAAAAATTGGAATAAACAAGTTATTTGAATTAAAAATAAAATAAAAAACTAATCAAATCAAAATAAAATGTAAAACAATGGAGATGAAGATAGATGTTAGGGTTGATTTCATCAAAGTTTCTTAGTTTTGCATTACCTAATTGTTATCCTCATTTCCTAGTAATAGTATTCTTCATTAAATTTCTCATTATTAATAGTTATAACACTATCTCTCGCTAGTACAACCCTCTTAAGATAAACAGGGTAGTCAATCTGTTGCACTATTTTAAATCTATTTTACGGGTAAAGAATAAGAATTCCAAAAAGACGCAAGATAAGCACTTCTATTCCTAAGCTTTTAAATCTATGTTAAATTCTAGTTTGAATTATTTTATCAAGTGAAATCACCTTCAATGATATAAAATCATACAACAATTAATAGGTGATCAGGCCAAGAATAGCATTAAGGTCACTAGAAAATAAGAGATATATTATTTAAAAAATCCAATAACTAAAGGAATGGAAAACCAGCTTCCTAAGATTCCCTAGCACCTAAGAGTAATTAAAAAGACATAGATGAAAGAACAAAAATGCAGTACCAAAGCATATTTAGACTAAATCCTAATCGAATCAAATAAAAAATAAAATAAAGAAAGAATCTTGTATCAACCTTCCATTGAAAAATATATCTCCATCCATATCTTATAAATCTGTAAAATCTTCTAAATATTCCTTCAATCACTTCTTTTATCGTGAAATTCTCCATAAGATTATCCACAAATCTCACAAATTTGATTCAAATGATTTGATCCAAATCTTGTATATTATTCTGCAAAATAACTTAATTAATGAGGGAAATTGTCAATAAATCTCAATAAAATAAATATTACAAAACATATCAACAAAGAGATTTTTAATTAATTTCTATGGATAATTAACCTACTAGTGAATGAATGATATCCAATTTATTGGACAAAAAATAGAATGAAGATGTTGCGTAGTGGAAGATGATGTATTGACTTATGTTTTGGTCTTTAATATATTCTATTACAATTAAGCTTTTATTTAGATGCTTAATGCTTTCATGGCTAGATCACTCATATGACTGGTTTTAAAATTGTGCCAGATGAGTAAAATCTTGGTGCGTAATTTGGATGTGAAATAAAAATCTTAGCCTAAGATAAGGAACTTTATGGGATTCTAAAAGAGGAATTATATGTCATGGAGGGCTCTTGCATTAGAATTCAGTTCAATATGTCCTTTGCATTTTAAGGATTCATAGTGAATTGGCACACGAGAGGAATCATATGCTAATTAGGAAAGGATCTCTTCAAATCAATTGAACAGAAAGATTTAGTTAAAATTTAGGAGGTTTATTCAGATCATGAATTAGATGAAATTAGATCCCTAACACGTAATTTCTTGCGTTTTAAGAATTTAGAGTAAATTTGCTTTTGTATTGCCTTTTATTTGTTTCTTGCTCTCTCAATAATCTGCGTTAGCCTAAATAGTTTTTAAGTGGCTATTATTATAGTTGGTTAATTCAATTTTTGTCAAAATGATTCTTGATATATACAGTGCACTTGCCAGAAAGTGTTTAGGAAAGTTAAATTAAATTACAAATTAGATAAATCTTATCAAGTTTTAGTTCTCATACTGTATTACACTGCACCTAGCTTTGTCTATTCAGTCTAGAGAGACCATTCTAAAACCCATTGTTGGTCAGTTATAACTTATAAGAGCAACCATACCTTGAAGGTTACCCAATTTCAGTTTGAGATGGAGGGAGGTTTGTTGGTGTTCATGTGAGAAACAAACCAAATAATTGGGAATTGCGTAGAGGATGGTTCATTTAAATCCTTGTAAACCAAAATTTGATTGTAAAGAAAAATCCCATGCAATAAGGGATTGGAAGTAGACCACAATTTGTAGCCAAATCATGATAAATCGTTATGCACATCTCTCTACCTTATTTATTTTATCTAAAAAATTTTATTCTGGATTTTTTTTTACTTTATTATTATAAATTTTTGTTATTTAATTTTCTGTTTTGAAAAATTAGGAACCAATTAAGGGTCCTTTTTTTTCATATTGGTTTTGAGATTATAATATGTATTAATATGGGTTTAAGAATCAATTTACATGTGTGTGTGTCAGTAAAATCTCATCACTTCCATTTTTTCAAAACTGGAATAAATAATTTTATTTATTAATCTCACCACACCCTACATATAATAGGGTTAGGGGTGAGATTTCATGCATGAAACAATGGGCATGGGTCGGTTCCTGTAACTCTCAGTTAGAAGTCTGTCATTGGCAGATTTTAGTAAGAATTTTGGTAGTGGCAAGATTTCAAAAAATATTAAAATATTAGACTCTTTTTATATAAACTCACTTCGTCTTCTCATCTCATTCGGTATGTTTGGTTTTTAATGGTATGAGAGTGTTATGTGTGTTTTACACAGAGTGAGGTAGAGTTGGGAAAAAATGGGTTAAAGTATGCATAAACGGTAGCTCATCCTCATTTATTTTTCCTGTTTATTTTTTCTTCTAGTCCTAAAAAAAATTACAATATTTGTGTGTCAAAAAAGTGTTTTGTGAGGCAAAAAAATATATATAAAGAGTAGTAAGAAGAAAGAGGTAAAAATAAATGGTACAACAAATATTTTTATTAACATTTGATTTTTTATTTGAAAGATTAATTTTTAAAAATATTAGCAACTTGTATGGCTTTATATTATTTTTCATTTTTTTAGCATGTTAGCCATTACATGAAAAGTAAAATATGAATAACAAAAAATAACAATATGCTTCAGAATTGCAAATAAAAAAAGATAAAATTAAACAATATTTTCAGTAACATTTAAATATAAAATATTTACAATATTTTGACCAATTTGCTTGGACACGTGTTCATTTGAAATTACCGTTATATCATATGGCATTTTCTTAACCCGTAAATAAACAAATTATCTTCATAGATACAACACTTCCAGCATTCAAAAGCTTAAATCGTTTACTGGACTTCCTCTTCCAACTTCTCATTTTATATATGCTATGTGGGTGATGCTATCAGGATTCCCATAAGCTGAAATCTCATGATCTTCTCCGCCCTCTCCCTAATCGCCACGTGTAAAGTCAGGTATGCAGGGAATCTCTGGAATGCCACTTCCAAGATTTAGAAGTCCATATAATTGTAATATTGCCAAACCATATCAATGATAATCATTCACTCATTACCCATATGAAAAATAATTTCCACCAATGGAAGCTCCTCCAGGTTGGAAATTATTGATATTTCTTTTCAATTTCTGAATAACGCCAAGGAAGATTTGGCTGTGGAAAGTCTTGTTGTTTTTCCAAGTCAAGTTGATTTCAGAATTTTGCATTTCTACTTTTCTAAGTCATGTTGACTGAAGACTTCTGCATTGTTATTTTTCCAAACCGTGTTGATCTATCTAAGCCAAGTGATGTTGATTTGAGACGTCGAGGAAGAAAATAAAGCCTTTTCATTTCAAATATTTTCTTTAAACATGGCAAAGCAGTGAGTGACAACAATATTTACAATTTTGTTGTTCTTTCATAATGAAGTTAGATCATCAAGGCCAAATAGGTATGGATGCTATTGCTGCAATTATCACCTTCATGCTATTCATGTCTTTATCAGCTGCTGATACAAAGCAAATACCACTTGGTTCATCACTATACCCTATTACTTACCCAACTTCATGGCGTTCCCCTTCTGGCCTATTTGCATTTGGTTTTTATCAGCAAGGCAGTGGTTTTGCCATTGGGATTTGGTTAGTTGGCGGGAACAACAATACAGTGGTATGGACTGCAAACCGGGATGATCCTCCAGTAACCTCAAATGCAAAGCTACAACTAACCATGGGGGGTAAGCTCTGCAAACACAACAAGGACAAGAGAAGCTTATTGCTAATGCTAATGCAATTGCTTCCTCTGCTTCCATGCTTGACTCTGGAAACTTTGTACTATATGACAAGAATTCTAGTGTCATATGGCAGAGTTTTGATTACCCAACTGATACTTTGTTAGGTGATCAAACTCTAGCTTGTGGTGGTCAACTGCTCTCCAGTTCATCAAAGACTGACCACTCAACTGGACGGTTTGTTCTCAAAATGCGATTTGATGGATTCTTTTCTGTATCCAGCACACACAAATTGCTCAATACATGATGCTTATTGGTTGTCTGATACTTCTTAATGGTTTCAGCAATGGTTTCGACAAATATCATCTTTACCTCAACAGAAATGGCTCTTTGCTGATCGGGAAGGACAATGATTTTATGTCGATCACGTATCTTTATGATAATGGTTCATCTCTTGCTGGCAACATCAACAATGAGAACAAGAATACAATTTATCGTGCAACACTGGATGTTGATGGATTTTTCCGGTTGTATGCTCATGATAGCAAAGATACTAGCAGCAATAGCAAAGTAGCAAATTGGCCACCTTTTGAGGACGCGTGTTTGGTGTATGGGTTTTGTGGCTTTAACAGCTACTGCATATTGGATGACCAGAAATCATACTGCCAATGTCTTCCTGGATTTGACTTCATTGATCCGAAGCAAATGACTCTTGGCTGCAAAAGGAACTTTTCAGAACCCAAGTGTAGCGATGAGAAAGATAATGCAACGTTTTATAGCATGGTCCCTCTGTCGAATTTGGGGACTGATGCTCCTTATTTCGAAGCCCAAATGTCAGGAAAGAGGAATGCTCATCTTCATGTTTGGAAGATTGCAACTGTGGGGCTGCTCTTTATTATAATAATTTTTGCAGAGGTATGAGCCCCCTCTGAAATATTGGAGACTGACCTGGGCGAAACACTATCCTGGGCATTCATAAAGGTAGGAAACATGACGTTGAATGAAACCCTTCATAAACCTGAGCTTCCTGTCCAATCACCTCCAATCAAGATTACTTGTAACAAATCAATTGTGGAGATTATTCTTGTTATATTCAGTTTTACTTTGCTTTTATGCTCAACTATTGGAATCTCTAGCCATTTTATTTTCAAGATTCGAGTTCTAAGGTACAAAAGGCTGTTGGAGATTGGGGACTTGGGCCTGAATGAAGAGGTCGCTCTGAGGAGATTTTCATACAATGAGCTCAAGAAAGCAACAAATGGTTTCAAACAGGAGTTGGGCAAGGGTTCATTTGGTGCAGTATACAAAGGGGCTTTGTACAGAGGCAAAAGTAGAAGAGTGATTGCGGTGAAGAGACTGGAGAAGTTAGTTGAAGAAGGAGAAAGGGAGTTTCAAGCAGAGTTGCGAGCCATCGGCAAAACACACCACAAGAACCTAGTTCGCTTGCTTGGTTTTTGTGTTGATGGTCCCAAAAGGCTTCTTGTATATGAGTACATGAGTAATGGATCCCTTGGAAATCTTCTCTTTGGGGATGTCATCACCCGTCCAAGTTGGGATGATAGAGCAAGAATAGCACTAGACATTGCAAGAGGGATCCTCTATCTCCATGAAGGGTGTGAGGCACCAATTATCCATTGCGACATAAAGCCTCCAAACATTTTAATGGATGAATTTTGGACTGCCAAGATATCTGATTTTGGGCTAGCAAAACTCCTGATGCCAGATCAGACGAGAACATTCACAGGTGTTAGAGGGACAAGGGGGTACATGGCCCCAGAATGGCAAAGGAACACCCCAATAACAGTGAAGGCTGATGTTTATAGCTATGGAATAGTGCTGCTAGAAACTGTGTGTTGCAGGAGGAACATAGAGGTTAACATCTCACAACCAGAGGAGATTCTTCTCTCTGGTTGGGCCTATCAGTGCTTTGTTGCTGGTGAGTTACATAAGCTTGTTCATTGGGAAGCAGTGGAGAAAAATGTCTTGGAAAATATGGTAAAGGTGGCACTTTGGTGTATCCAAGATGAACCTGTTCTCCGGCCATCAATGAAGAGTGTGGTGATGATGTTGGAAGGGATTACAGAGGTAGCAATTCCTCCTTGCCCAACTTCGAATTCCATGTGAATTTTCTATGTGATGAGGAAGATGTTTTTGTTGCAGCTCTCATGTTATTTTCAGTGTTGTTGTCTAAGTTCTGTAATAGAAATTGTGTTACTTAGTTTTGTATCCCTTTCAAAGTTTCAGTTGTTAAACTCGTCTTTAAGCAATGAGTAGAGGTAAAAGAAGGCTTGAAGCCAACAACTAATGTATTTTGCTTTCACTTGTTAATTAATTGTTTTAGAAGTTGATTGTTTGCTTGTCTGAAGTTTCGATTCGAATGAAACAAAAATTAACAGATATGTATGAGTATCACCAAAAACATGAAGAAATAATTGTTTTGCTTAGAGAAGAATAATAGTTCAAGGAGTGCAACTTGGGCTAACGGAATAATATCCTTATTCCTATCAATTCTTTTCATTTGATTTGTATTTATTTACTCTTTTTATGATTATGACTCAAACACCTTGGATTGATCGAGGCTACAGTTGTATACGGATTGAATGTTTTTATAAGCATATAATGAAAATGCAAATCCTAATGAGATTAATTTTGACGGATCATCATGTAAAAGAAAATTATTTTATAATTTAATATGTGATAATACATTATTAGATATTTGTAAAAAAAATCTACACCTATCATATGTTATGATATAAGTTAAATTTAATCATAATTGCAATGTTCTCAAGATATTTATAGACATGCTATAAGTCTAATGTTAACCACCCATGAAATTCACCGACGCTGTTAAGTCTACCCATTAATTAGTTCGGTTCTATTATTTCAGTAAGAAGTCACACGTTGACTTTGCTATAGCCAATTGAAGTCCAGAACACGGCATGACCAATAACGAGAGTAAGTAAAGGGCAAACAGTTAGAGTAAACATTTTATTTAGTTTTAATATATTTAATTTGATATCAATTTATTCTTAATATTTTAAATTTTGATATCAATTTAATTCTATTATTTTTTATTTGACATCAATTTATTCATTCATTTAAAGTTAAAATTCAATAAAATGACTAAATTGATGTAAAAAAATTGTTAACTATTTTTCCTGAATCTGCTCCGTAATTGTTGTTCGAACAGGTTGTGTTGGTTCTAGTGTGCTTTCCATTTTCCACATATTGTTGGGTCACACACTGTGGTTGATAAGTTTTTCATTGTCCTAAAATACTTTTCAATCAATGAAAAATACTTTTAGGAGAAGTATTTTTAAAATTTTTTATTCTTGAAAAAGTATTTTTGAGATAAAATTTATCATTATTTTCATACTAATAATAACTAAACGTAATTTTACATTATTATATCTAAACAAAAGTCATTCTCTTAAACTTACTTTTGATATTCTCAAATAAAAAACAAATAAATTCTTTTGAAGATAATTTTTCTAAAAGTAATTCTTTTCAAATATTAAGTTTGTCCCTCAAACAATACAATTATAGACTTTGATTTGCAAAGAAAGATATCAACAACACACAATTTAGCATTGGATTTGTCAACAATACAATTATTATTGACTGTATTATGTAATTAAGCCATTGATCATTGGATTTTTTTAATGTTTCATATTTTTTAACTTTTTGGGGATGCAATTCATTCATTCATTCGTGCAACTCCACTAACATCATCAGGCAACAGTAGCAGAAAATCATTAGGAGCAAATTTCCCACTTAGCATGTGTTTGGTTTGCGAAAGTAAATATGCAGTGAAAATAGCATAGTATTTTCTACTATACTATTTACTTTGTATTTTATTGGTTTTCTATTTGTTATATGTATTTTTTAATTTTTTATATATATTCTTTTAATTTAATTTTTGTCAAATAAATTATACATCACAATTAAAATTTTAAAACAAATTAATTAACTCTATCTTTTCTTAATACAGGTTATAAATTTAAGTTCGTTAAATTTTTTATTAATTTCAATTTTACTAAATCTTTTATATACTATATATGTATGAGTATCACAAAAAACATGAAGAAGAAATAATTGTTTTGCTTAGAGAAGAATAATAGTTCAAGGAGTGCAACTTGGGCTAACGGAATAATATCCTAATTCCTATCAAGTATTTTTTTCATTTGATTTGTATCTATTTACTCTTTTTATGATTATGACTCAAACACCTTGGATTGATCGAGGCTACGGTTGTATACGGATTTAATGTTTTTATAAGCATGTAATGAAAATGCAAATCGTAATGAAATTAATTTTGATGCATCGTCATGTAAAAGAAAATTACATTATAATTTAATATGTGATAATTCATTATTAGATATTTGTAAAAAAAAAATTACAACTATCATATGTAATGATATAAATTAAATTCAATCATAATTGCAATGTCGTATCAAAAAAACAATTGCAATGTTCTCAAGATATTTAAAGTATCTAATATTAACCACCCACAAAATTCAGCGATGCTGTTAAGTCTACCCATTAATGAGTTCGGTTCTAATATTTGAGTAAGAAGTCACACATTAACTCTGCTATAGCCATCTGAAGTCCAGAACACGGCATGACCAATAGGAGAGTAACTAAAGGGGCAAAGAAGTTAGAGTAAACATTCTTTTTATACTAACTAGTATATTAACAAGCAATTGCATACCTATCAATTTTTATTTTTATTTTTATAATTTTTTAAAATTTTTTTAGCTTCTTTCATTTATTTTTATAACTTCCTCTAACTTTCTATGCATGAAAGACATTTTGAAAAATAGAAATTTTAGACACCTGAAAATAGTTAAAAGGGACTATTATCTTTATTATATATAGTATTGATATTTTAATTTGACATCATTTTAATTCTAATAAAAATTTTAATATTAATTTAATCCTAAAATTTTTAATTTTAACATTAATCTAACCATAATAAAGTTTTTGACATCAATTTATTTATAACATTTTTAATTGTGATATCAATTTAGTTTTAATATTTCTTATTTGACATCAATTTATTCATTTATTTAAAGTTAAAATCCAATAAAATGACTAAATTGATATCAAAACTAAAAATATTAGAATTAAATTTATGTAAAAAATTTTATTAAAATTAAATTGATATCAAATTAAAAATGTTAAGATTGAATAGGATATTTACTCAACAATTAAAGTTAACATTGACACCAAAAAAAAAAAAATTGTTAACTGTTTTCCCTGATTCTGCTCCGTAATTGTAGTTCAAACAGGTTGTGTTGGTTCTAGTGTGCTTGCCATTTTCCACATATTGTTAGGTCAACTTTTAACACTGTGTTTGATAAGTTTTTCATTTTACTAAAAATGCTTTTCAATCAATTAAAAATATTTTTAGGAGAAATATTTTTGAGATACTTTGCATTTTTTAAAAGTGCTTTTGAGATAAAAATTTATTATTATTTTTATATTAATAACTAAAAGTAATTTTATATTATCATATCCAAATAAAAATCATTCTCTTAAACTTACTTTTGATATTCTTAAATCAAACACAAATAAATTTTTTTAAAAATAATTTCTCTATAAGTAATTCTTTTCAACTTAATTCTTTTAAAAGTAATTCTACTAAAAGATGCATCAAACATAGTCTAAGTCAAATATTAAGTTTATCCCCAAATAATACAATTATAGACTTTGGTTTGCAAAAAAAGATATCAACAACACACAATTTAGCGTTGGATTTATTTTACCAATGTCCTAAGATTATTAGTTAAGGAGTCAAAGAAATGAAAGTTTTAACATTTAAAAAATAAGTTTTTAATATTTTAAAGTATGAGACTCATTAAAAATTTTAAATATTACCTTTTTAATATCCTTAATTAATCAGTGTCCTAAGAACACCTGTTAGAAAAACCTTTTAGTACTTAGTAATTGAATACTTTGATTATAGACTGTGTTGAGAGTCATGAGTACTATTGTCTCCATTTTACTTATCTCTTTTTCAGTATTAAAATGGTAAATTTAAATGTTATTAAGTATTTGATATTATTTAACTAAGATATTAAATTATTCATAACATAATATTATTTTATTATTACTATAAATAATTTTATCATAAGTAAATATTTATTATTTTAACTCCTATTTATCATAAGTATTTATTAATTATTATTGTTTATTTTAAGTTTTGTTTATTATTCATTTTAATACTCTAAAAATATTTCTTATTTAAATAAAATATAAAAATTTTACAAATGTATAATTTCCTCTTTCTCTTGTATATTTTAAATATAGATTTTAATTTTTTTGGCTTGTACTTTTCAATAATATATTAAAAAGAACATTATAATAAAATATTTTTTCAATTATTTAAATATAATTTAAAAAGCATATTGTAATTAAAGATTTATTTATTATTTATAAATGTTTTAAAAATATTATTTATATATTTAAATAAGCAATAATTATTATATATTTTATTTATTGATGTGATTATTTATTTTATTTCTTATTAATGGTGCAAGAAATATTTTTATTTTAATAAAATATCTAAAACAACAAGGTATGAAGTAGACATTAGACATCAAAAGTTAATTAACCCTGGTCCTACCCCTAAGTTTCATTAAGGATGTGTACTGTTGTATCATACATGATATATTAAGTTAATACTATACTTTATTTCCTTATATATTACTCAGTACAAGCAACAAATTGTATAGCTTATCAATCATCAAGGTTTTGTTTCTTTTTATATTTTATTAAAATGAATATAATTCTGTAATTATGAAATAAATCATAATAAATTGAATTATGTACACAAAAATGCTTTTAAACAATAATATTTTATACAAATAAATATTTTAAAATAAATATATAATATACATTTAATGGTATATAATAAAAAATAATTGCGAGTAACAAATAAATTTTTTTATTATAAAATTTTATTTCAAACTTCAATTTGAATAACTAATAAATGTTATTATTTTAATATATTATTCTTTTTTATACAATATATGATGAAAATTACAAATAAAAAATATTAAAATCTGTATTCTATCTATATTCTATATCTAAAAGTAATACTATAACTTTTCATAGTCTGAATACTAAAAATCTCAATTTAACACTCCCAATTTTTTTTTTTTGTTTACATTCAACACTTACATTAATAAATAGTTGTTTCAACACTTTTAAACTTTTACATCCATTTATTAACAACCATTATTCTTTCTCGAAAACAAAAAAGATTCAATTTAGATACACAAATAGTGAAACTTTTTCATTGCTATTCAATCAAATTCTCTTGCTATATAACTTTTGAAGTAGTAAGATAAAAGTCAATCATATTTTGTTAAGGGTTAAACAAACTATAAAAAAATCCCAAAAGCTTTAAACCATAGTAGGTATAAGGTTATACATACTAAAAAAATCAGGGAATTAATTACACATAATATTTACAGATAAGTATTCATTTACAAATTAGAAATATCAAGGGGTTAAATGCACATAAATCTTACATTCATGAGTTGCCAAAATTATAGTGAGGAATGTTTTAGTTTAAAAAGTTAATGATGTAGTGATCCACATTTTAAAAGTCTGAATATAAATTACATATGACCTAAAATTCAAGGGATAAAATGCATTCATCCCTTTTGTTAATGTGACAAAATGTGATTTGATATTGGTGTTAACAAATTTTACATTATCAATATATCAAAATTAAACAAAAAAAAATCCAAATTTCCATTAATAGATATCTTTATAAAATATATTTTGGATAAAAAATCACGTTTTTCTTGTTTGTACAAAATCAAATACATTTTCAATTAAATAATTTTTATATATTAAATTAAAGACTAAAATATCAATTTAGTCCCTCATATATATATATATATATATATATATATATATATATATATATATATATATATATATATGATGTCAGCTTAACCACTAAAGGACTTTTTATATCAATTTAGTCTCTAAAAAATACACATAAGGTATGTTTTATCCTCAAAAGAGAATTAAGACATCATTTTAATTTTTAAAAAATATCAAATAATTTTATCAAAAAAGATTTGTGACAACAATTTAATTATTCATGTAGCCACCGATCCTGTGTTCCGTGAAAGAACAAAACACATGCCGATAAACTGTCAGCGTCCGGCTATTTTTATTGGGTCAAACTGCATCTGGCTTGATTCATCTCTCACCTATTCCCACGAAGCATTAGACTGCAAGTGTGTTCGCCAAGGCTTTGCATACAGGTCCTTTTCACTATTGCATCTCCAATCTTGGCCACAGTGACATTCACCGGCCAGCTTGTGGTTGGGCCTTTCGGTGCTTTGTTTCTGGTGAATTACTTACTTAAGCTTTTTCATTGGGAAGCAGTGGAGAAATGTCTTGGAAAATATGGTAAAGGTGGCACTTTGGTGTATCCAAGATGAACCTATACTCCGGCCATCAATGACGAGTTATGTCCCCCGGATATGGGTACAGTAGCCGTACCTGATACAAATATGGGCTGAGATATGAAAATTTTGTAAAAAATAGGGTATGAATACGCCAATATTTATAAAAAAAAATTTCCCAATTTTCAAATGATATAAACTAAAACTTCAATATAAAACAAGTCTAAAATTTAAATTACTCAATATTACATACCAAAATAAAATATTTGAACCTTGTGAACATCATATAATTAATTGCATAATTTCAGCAATTATTCTAGTCCATGACACTCAATAATCAACAGAAAGTTAAGAACAAACATGAAAAATGGCAGCAACAACAACTTAGGTGAATAATTGTTAATTGCAACAAAAAAATTATCAAAACCAATCAACCTTAAACTTAAGAAAACAGTTCCATACATCACTGACAAGTCAGTGAGTCACTAAATTTGAAAGAAGCCTATGCAATGGAGACAACCTAGAATGGATGTACCAGAGAAAAGCCTAGCTGCTTGAGACATCCCATCGCTGATTGGGCTGTGCAATGGTTACAACTTGTAGTTGTTAGCGCCTACTTTAAGGGTGAAGTCGCCAAGCCGCTACAGTCCTGGTTGTGTTCCGTCGTTGTTGTGAAATGGTCTCATCGATGATGATAGAAGGAGTGAGGGAGAGATATCGTTGTGGAGGTGAGGTTTGGGAAGATGGAAATGAGTGTTAGGGTTTGAGGTTAGAGGGAAGTGAAACATTGAAGTAGAGGGTCTGAAAAAATTAAAATCACGTATATGCGTACCCAAATGTGTACCCAAACCCATTTTTTCAAAAAATGAACGCATTGAGTATGTACTCTAGATGTACCCAACACATACCTAATCAACGTGTACCTGGTATGGGTACTTTGCCAAAAACCACGTACCCATGCTTTAGAGATGAAGAGTGTGGTGATGATGTTGGAAGGGATTACAGATGTAGCAATTCCTCCTTGCCCAACTTCCAATTCCATGTGAGTTTCCTATGTGATGAGGAAAATGTTATTGTTGAAGCTTTCATGTCATTTTCAGTGGAGTTGTCTAAGTTCTGTAATAGAAATTGTGTTACTTATTTTTTGTATCCCTTTCAAAGTTTCAGTTGTTAAACTCGTCTTTAACAATGAGTAGAGGTAAAAGAAGGCATGCAGCCAACAACTAATGTATTTTGCTTTCACTTGTTAATTAATTGTTTTAGAAGTTGATTGTTTGCTTGTCTGAAGTTTCGATTCGAATGAAACAGAAATTAACGGAAATGTATGAGTATCACCAAAAACATGAAGAAGAAATAATTGTCTTGCTCAGAGAAGAATAATAGTTCAAGGAGTGCAACTTGGGCTAACGGAATAATATCCTAATTCCTATCAATTCTTTCATTTGATTTGTATTTATTTACTCTTTTTATGATTATGACTCAAACACCTTGGATTGATCGATGCTACGGTTGTAGACGGATTTAATGTTTTTATAAGCATGTAATGAAAATGCAAATCCTAATGAGATTAATTTTGATGCATCATTATGTAAAAAAAATTATATTATAATTTAATTTGTGATAATACATTATTAGATATTTGTAAAAAAAAATAACACCTATAATATGTAATGATATAAATTAAATTCAATCATAATTGCAATGTTGTATCAAAAAAATAATTCCAATGTTCTCAAGATATTTAAAGTGTCTAATGTTAACCACCTATGAAACTCACCGATTCTGTTAAATCTACTCATTAATTAGCTAGGTTCTAATATTTAAGTGAGAAGTCACACGTTAACCTTGCTATAGCCAATTGAACTCTAGAACACGGCATGGCCAATAACGAGAGTAAGTAAAGGGGCAAACAAAGTAAAAATTCTATTTAGTTCTAATATTTTTAATTTAACATCAGTTTAGTTTTAATAAAACTTTTAATATTAATTTAGTCTTAAAATTGTTAATTTTAATATTAATTTAATCATAATAAAATTTTTTACATCAATTTATTCCTAATATTTTTAATTTTGATATCAATTTAGTTCTAATATTTCTTATTTGATATCAATTTATTCTTTTATTTAAAATTAAAATCTAATAAAATGACAAAATTAATGTCAAAATTTAAAATTTTATTATTAAATTGATGTCAAAATTTTTATTAGAATTACATTGATATTAAATTGAAAATATTAAAGATTGAATAGGATATTTATTCAACATGTAAAGTTAACATTGACCAAAAAAACAAAAGAAAAACTGTTAACTGTTTTCCCCGAATCTGCTCCGTAATTGTTGTTCGAACAGGCTGTGTTGGTTCTAGTGTGCTTTCCATTTTCCACATGTTGTTAGGTGAACTTTTAACATTGTGTTCAATAAGTTTTTCATTTTATTAAAAATACTATTCAATCAATTAAAAATATTTTTAGGAGAAATATTTTTAAGATACTTTTTATTCTTGAAAAAGTATTTATGAATAAAATTTACTGTTATTATCATATTAATAACTAAAAGTAATTTTACATTATCATATCTAAACAAAAGTCATTCTCTTAAATTTATTTTTGATATTCTTAAATCAAACTCAAGTACATTTTTTTAAAGATAATTTTTCTAAAAGCAATTATTTTCAACTTAATTCTTTTAAAAGTAATTCTACTAAAAGATTAACCAATATGCTCTAAGTCAAATATTAAGTTTATCCCCAAACAATACGATTATAGACTTTGGTTTGCAAAGAAAGATATCAACAACACAATTTAGCACTGGATTTATCTTACCATTGTCCTAAGATTATTAGTTAAGCAGTTAAAAAAATGAAAGTTTTAACACTTAAAAATAAGTTTTCGTATGAGATCCATTGAAAAAATTTAGATATTTTTTAAACATCTTTAATTAATCAGTGTCCGAAGAACACCAATTAGAAAAACCCTTTAGTACTTAGTAATTGAACACTTTGATTATAGACTGTGTTGGCAGTCATGAGTAGTATTGTCTCCGTTTTACTTATCTCTTTTTCAGTCTTAAAATGGTAAATTTAAATATTATTAAGTATTTGAGATTATTTAACTAAGATATTAAATTATAATATAACATAATATTATTTTATTCTTACTATAAATGATTTTATCATAAGTAAATATTTATTATTTTAAATCCTATTTATCATAAGTATTTATTAATTATTATTGTTTATTTTAAGTTTTGTTAATTATTCATTTTAATACTCTAAAACTATTTCTTATTTAAATAAAATATAAAAATTTAACCAATGTATAATTTCCTCTTTCTCTTGTATATTTTAAATATAGATTTTAATTTTTTGGCTTGTACTTTTCAATAATATATTTAAAAGAACATTATAATAAAAAAAATTTCAATTATTTAAATACAATTTAAAAAATTGTAATTAAAGATTTATTTATTATTCATAAATGTTTAAAAATATTATTTATATATTTAAATAAGCAATAATTATTATCATTTTATATTATTTGGAATAGTCATTTTCACATTAAATGTTTTTATTAAAATATATTTTATTTATTGATATAATTATTTGTTTTATTTATTAATAATGATGCAAAAATAATTTTATTTTAATAAATATCTAAACAACAAAGTATGAAGGAGACAATACACATCAAAAGTTAATTAACCTTAGTCCTACCTCCCTAAGTTTCATTAAGGATGTGTGTTGTATCACACATGATATAACAAGTTAATATTATACTTTATTTCCTTATATATTACTCAGTACAAGCAACATGTTGTATAGCTTATCAATCATTAAGGTATTGTTTCTTTTTATATTTTATTAAAATAAAAATAATTATGTAATTATTAAATAAATCAGGAAGAAATTAAATTATGTACACAAAAATGGTCTTAAAAATCATATTTTATACAAATAAATATTTTAAAATAAATATATAATATAAATTTAATGATATATAATAAAAAATAATTGCGATTAACAAATAAATTTTTTATTATAGAATTTTATTTAAAACTTCAATTTGAATAACTAACAAATGTTATTATTTTAATATATTATTCTTTTTTATACAATATATGATGAAAATTACAAATTAAATATTAAAATCTATATTCTATCTATATTCTTTATCTAAAAGTAATACTATAACTTTTCATGGTCTGAATTCTAAAAACCTCAATTTAACACTCTCAATTTTTTTTTTTTTTGGTTTACTTTCAACACTTACATTAATAAATAGTTGTATCAACACTTTTAAACTTTTGTCCATTTATTAACAACCATTATTCTTTCTCAACAAAAAAAAATTGATTCAATTTAGATACACAAATAGTAAAACTTTCACATTGTCATTCAATTAAATTCTTTTATGTATAAAATATATTTTGGATAAAAAAATCACATTTTTCTTGTTTGTACAAAATCAAATACATTTTCAATTAATTGATTTTTATATATTAAATTAAAAACTAAAATATTAATTTAATCCCTCAAAAATATACGTGACGTCAGCTTAACCACTCAGACTTTTTACATCAATTAGCCTCCGAATGACACACACACAAGGTATCTTTTATGTTTTATCCTCAAAAGATAATTAAGACTTCACTTTAACTTTCAAAAGATATCAAATAATTTTATCAGCCAATCCTGAGTTCCGTGAAAGAACAAAACACATACCGATAAACAGACAGCATCTGGCTATTTTGTTTTGGGTCAAATTGAATCTGGCTTGATTCATCTCTTGCCTATTCCCACGAAGCATTAGACTGCAAGTGTGTTCGCCAAGGCTTTGCATGCAGGTCCTTTTCACTATTGCATCTCCAATCTTGGCCACAGTGACATTCCCCGGCCAGCTTGTGGTTGGGCCTATGGTGCTTTGTCACCTGGTGAGAGTCCAAGCCCAAATCAAAGCCCAACTTAGCACACCAATCATTCGAGTCCAGCACATCTTTTGAACAAAAGAAAAAAGTCCAGCACTATCTATGTTGGTAGAAATGATTTAAACTACACTTTAAAATATCAACCTCGTATTTATCATTGAATTGAATTGAATTTCACTTAGTTTGAGTTACATACCACATTTAATGATAGATGTGAGTGTGTTGAGATCTCACTATAAATGTAGTCAAAATAAATTACTCATATGTTGTTATTGTTGCTATTATATATTTTCAGAGCTATTTACTCTTATTCCTTCATTCTTTGCTGATCATAACAAAGTCTGTTGCAAGTTAGATAGAGATTAGCTGGCAGTTTTAAGCTTAGCTTCTCGTAGTTGTAGTTGATGTATACTATAAGCCGCCTCTGGCCCTCTAGCTTAGACTTTTCAAATTTGCAAGTTTCACGTTTCTGATTCAATTAAATCAGTTTTCTCATAAACTCTCTCTCTCTCTCTCTCTCTCTCACCTTGGCTCAACATTGTTTTTCTCTCTAAAGCTTGCTCCATTGTTTGAGCTTTCTCTAGTGCTTTTTCATTTGTTTGTGACGGAAGCCATCAAGGTATTTTTAATTATATTTCATCATCATTGTAGGTTCCTTCGGCTGAAGGAGAATTTGATAAGACTGGATAGCGACCCTTCACCTAATACAAACACCACACACCACTCTTCTGGCACCCATAAAACCGCCACACCGTAAGATCACTGTGGCTGTTGATAAACTTGACCCACACGAAACTTCAAATCCCAATGCCATGTCCACCGTTTTTCGCTTGTTTGTCTTATTGGTTGGACTTTAGTAAACTAGAATGATTCGGATCAACATCATTTGAACAATATTTATACTATCAAACTGACTTTTCAAGATAAAATCTTTTAAGAATTTAATTTCCATGTGTTTACCACTAATTATATATTATCATGACAATAAAGACGCTTGAATATCATATTTATTATTTAAAAAATTATTTAAATTAGGTGATTTGATTGAATGACAGGTATGCATTAAAATTAACTAAAAATCCTGTAAGTGGTTAAAGAACAAACTTTGCTCCTAACCCAAATGAAAAAACTACATAAACCCACCTAAACTCTTAATTCATGAAAGAAAAAATTAAACTCAATTTCAAGCATAAATTACTATATAGTAATCAAATAATTTTCAATTGAAAGCAAAATTATTACCGATCGCTTGAATTTAAAATTGTTGTCACAAACCCCAATTTAAACACATATTGTTCAAAATTGGTGTGCACATGAATTTATCCATTAAAATTTATCTATTTTAATCTAAATAATATTCATTCTACCAATAAAAGTATCAAAATATAAATAACATTGGCAACAATTAAACACACTCTAATACTAGATTTAAATCCTATTTTAATGATTGAGAAAATAACTTATTCTTAATTTGGCCTTAACTAACAAAAGGCAGATTCTCCCTTAAAGTTGAAGGTCAATGGTCAACAGTTGTTGTGGGTGGCCGATGGGAAATTGACACGGGTGCATGTGGGATAGCCATGAGGACATCGGTGGAAGTTTAGGGATGTAGTTTCCCTCTTTCTTCTTTCTATCGCCTTCGATTACACGCTCCATCTCCACGACCTCACCGCCACCACGGATTTGGGGAAGCTTGATCTCACCAAGGTCGCACGCATGGCTCCACGTCTAAGGTGGTTACTCTAAAGTGCGACCTCACCAAAATCTACATCGTGAGATTTGGTGGGTAAAGAAGACTGCGTTCAACCCGATTTGTCTCTGTGAGAGATTCCCTTCCGCACACTCATCTGGTCTCGAATGAGCTAAGGCCAAAGTTGTCGCCTTCACCTTCCCTAACACGTCGAGGTCAAGGTTGCTCCCTCAATCCCCTATTTGTCTCCTCAAGAGGAAAATCACACAGAAAACTAAAGAAAATCCTTACCTTTATTTTCTCCCCTTCACGACTTCTAATCACTTCTTCAAATGGAAACAAGCAGCTTCCTCACCTTTATTGTTCTTAGCATTTGTGTTAATTTCCAATATGAGTTGATTTCATTTTTTCCTTTTTCTCGTTCGTGATGAATCTAATGGCATCTTTCATATCAAATTTGGCAATGGATGAAGATAAGTGGTGCTTGGGTTTGAGGAAGAAGATGGCATTTGGGATTTTTTTTAATAAAGGGTAATTTTGGAATAGGGTTGCAATGGAAATGGCAGGAGAGGAGGAGATGGTGCAATGTGGGGTGGTTGTCGTTGAGGGGTGGTGATGGGTGAAGGACAGGGTGGTGATGGTGGTGGTGGAGGATGGAGATGATGCCGACGTGGAAAGCTGGAGCTGCAAAAGTGGAGCTTGAGGAGGGAGTGATGATGGTGGTGGCAAAGGAGAATGAGGAGTGATCATGCCAACATATTTAATTTTAGTTAGCCACATTTATGAAATGTGGTTAAAACAAACTAAATTTACCAAGCCAACTGCAAGGTGGGTATTGACCAACGACTGTTGGGTAGTAGTCACCCTAGCAAAATATTTTATATAACAAAAATCAAAATATTTAATTTAATCATTTGCCAACTTAATACTCTATGTGGCTCACTTGTCACGTATCCTGCGCATTCATATGAAATTTTCGGAGAAATTCCACTTATGATTTGGTGGCATGTTTTAACATGGGAATACTTGAGTTTGGGTCCATCATGAACACAAACCTTGAAAATTCAGACCAATCCTCAAATGCATTTTTCTCTATGCACTACCTCTCCATTCATTTCTACTCTAGACTGGAAGAAAGAAAATGAAAGAAGTGGGATAAAATGGGAAGACTAAACTTAAATGATTATTATTTGAAAATAATTTTAGATGAGAGTGACATGGTTAGTGAGGGACAATGTATCGCTCCCTTACTACTCAAAACCTTGTTTAGATCAAGGAAGGAATGAGTGAATAAGTGCAACATCCAAATAAGGGTGTAACATAGTCTCTTTCATTATACTTCTCACATTTTTTCTTCAGTTTCATTATTAGTCACACCCTATGAAACGCTCAAAGATAGCCTTAGATCTTCAATTGCTTTTCTCACTGGGCCTCCATGACCACCTTTCCTTGGATTAGATTGCCTTGGGTTTTAATGGCAGGTCCCAACCACACCATCAAGTGCATGCATCATCTAAGCACAACGGCCTCGTCTAAGACATTTACTTCATCCAACCAGCCCCCAATGACCTCTGTTGCATAGCGTCTGTCATATGCTCCCTTTGCCTAAACGTCTCTAACACCATTCTCCGCCCCTCTTGAAGACCTCACCTTTGGAACTTTCCTCTTCAATTCCACCCAACGGTTCACAATCAGGACTTGGAGTTTGTTACTCTCAATGATATCTTGTTTTTGATGCCCAACAATTCTTGCTATGTTTGACTTAATGATCCTTTTCCTCAATCGTAAAATAGAGCACGCCAGAGAAAGTTGTTATTGGTTTGTTTTGTGTTTATTGCCACTCTAGTTGCTTTCTTAGTTATTATTAGATGCTCCAAGGGTGGCCCTGTTGAGATTGTTGTGTCTTCATTGGATGAGAGGCTAAGGATCACTTATTATGGTCCAAGAAAAATTTTAGAATGAAGATCCCTATTGTGGCGATGCCATCAATGATGGTGTGTAGAGATCTAATGGTGTGAGAAAATGTTAATAGTGACAGATGGCATAACATTAGTTGCCATGTGAGCAACAGAGGCAAAGGATGAGTAAAGGCGGAGCAAGGAGAAAGAAGGAAAAAATGGAGTGGGGTAGATGTGTAATTTTACTAGATTTGATATATTATTAAAAAAAACAATTTCCTTGAGCATAAAAATATTAGTTTTTCGACAATGGATATTGGCCACGGAAAAACTAGCCTAGAGAAAAGAATATGGGTCAAAATTAGCCTACAACTGAGTATTTGGTTGATGAGTGGGTGATGATTGATAACACTCACATGGAAAAGGTAGCTGATGAAAAATCATCTTGAAACAACCACAAAAGATTGAAATCCTTGTCATGGCTTTAAATAGTCCAAGATTGGACTATGGTTATCAAAATGACTATTAATGCATATCAAAAGCTGGAAGGAGGGTTTTGACATGGCAACTCAATTGAGATTGTTTTGGCCTTGAAAAAGCGTTTTGATATTATTTTGGCCATTTTTCTACTTTTGCTATGTTAAAATTAGCAAAATACTAATTAAAATATTTTCTAAGACTTTGAGGATGCTTATCCATTCATATACAGTGTCCTTGAAGTTTGATGTCTGACAACTGACCTTAGATGAATATCCATAAATCGAGAATAGTTAGTCTTGTAAAGAGCGAATGGGTCTCATGTTGGGCCTTGGTTATTGTGACACTTGTCCACTCACAAATTCATCTAGACTTTGGTTGGAGGGGACATATGCTTCAGAAAGTGAACAAAGGAGCTTTGACCAAGTCTACAACCACTTCCATGAAAATAGGACGGTTAAGGAAAATGGTTGCTTATTCGAATAAGGGGATAAGTGAGTAGATAATTGTAACACCCTAACTTTTAACCTCATACGCTCGAGTCGCATTCCGATTAGTTAGTTGTTACGTCTTTATTTAGATCTTGACTTACTTTTCTTTAAAATACGAGTAGTAAAATACGACTAACTTTTTCTTTTTGAACTTAAGACTTAAAATGCGAGTCGCATGTGCGTATAGATACTGACTATTAAACATAAGACACAACAACCAAATATACGTTATCATAACAGCCATGAATAAACCATAGAATAATCACAACATAAATTATAGTAATATATCATAATCATAACATAACAACGATGTCCTTTTAAATATAAGGACACCTAGGGGTGTCAATTACACCAAATAACTTTAACTAATGCAAAACAAAATGTTAACAAGGCTAGACTATTCTTCATGCTTCTCCTTGCCCTTTAAACTAGATGACGTGATTCCTACGCCGCGCCTCAAGGATGATCACGATCATTTGCATCAATCCGTCTGGAGACACAGAGGGAAAACAAAAGGGTGAGAATACTTACACAAGATTCTAGGAGGCTCCCCGACTTTAACACAAGTGTCATTGGTTGCCCCAGCCACTGGTTTCATTATGAAAGAGGTGTACATGCATAGGTTCAGTTTTAATTTCTTAAATCCTATTATCCGAAGTAGTTTCTTTTAGCATGAGTCTTGATTGTATGAATGCAGGATATTTTATATATGCATGGCAATGCTTAAGAATGACACGTACTCAACATATATCACTTAATCATAAGCACCAATGGAACAATCACGAAACATATGCATGCACGTCTTTTACTTTATCATAATTGAACTCCTCGAGTTTCTTTCTTAACCTTTTCCACCCTCATCATAGCCACCAAAATCCACCTAACATGCCGCCTCGACGATTTTCACATAGCCACCAAAACTCCAAATACACCCATCGCCTAGGAATGAGCTCATCCTAACTAGTCGTCGCTAGATTCATAGGGAAAAAAGAAGGGGAATCATATCTCTTTCTTGGATCACCCGTACAACCCTTAACTCTGGAAGTCATAATGAGATCATTTCCTCATTAACATATCTCTTTCTTGTATCACCCGTACATCCCTTAACTGGAAAGTCATAATGGGATCATTTCCACTTTATCATATCTTGTATGGATGCAACATGAACATACAACCATAGAACATCACATAACATATCCTCTATTCATGTCTCATATTCTCATGCATTTTAAACATAGCATACCACATCATCATATCAACATACCACACATCCATACATTCTTATACTCATGGCATTTAAAACATTCATGTACATCAAAACTATACTTATTCGATCTCATTCTCACATCATATCTCCCTACCCTAAGATATTTTATGCTTTGGCCCTCACGAGCTTTAAACTTGTGTTCTAGTTATCCTAACACCCATTATAGATCATTATCACACCTAAGGGATCATCACCTATAATTCTCTCTAATATTCATGCCTACTAACATATCCAAATGATATTGCATCACTTAGGTAAAAAATTATCATATGTTTACGTGGTCCTAGAATCTCTTTTGACCATTTCTAAGTTCCGTCTTCGCCTAAGGCTCTATATTGATTCCTAAACCTTATATTAGGGATTCCTACACATATCCACTAATTATAAAACATTTTTCTTAAGTCCAATTATGAAAGAATTTACAATTCTTGCATCTAAGTGTTCTAGAATTTTCATTTTAAGTCATTTCTAGTTACTTATTCTTTCCTAGCTTTCCTCAAATCGTTCCTTACTTCACTCAAACATAAAATTACACATCTTAACACCATAAAATAGAATTTATGCAGTGGCCAAACACCAAGGGCAGAACCGAAATGCAAAGCTCATGTAATCACATAAATTTCATAATTTAAAAACATATAAGTTACTAGCTTTCTCTTAGAATAATTTTAGGAACTCAAAACTCTTCTAGGAACCAATTGATCTCTTTAAAATCATATAAATATGGGTGAGGTCAGTAGCTAAATTACTTTGTTCATAAAATAGATTTAAAACATAAGTACTCCTAAGCTTAGAAAAATTCCAAGACTTAGGCTATGAACACTTGTGATTAGATGAACTCACAACAAGCCATCATCATCACCACAAGGCCGAAATGGTATTCTTAGAATGCCTCCATTTTCTAAGACTTTAATTGTGATACTTGGGTAAGTCTTTGAGCTCTAGAACATTTAGGTGATGACATAAACATAAATATACTATGCACCTTATTTTATTCTTCATTAGAAAATAAAGTGAGAGCACAAAATAAATATGAGATGCAACCTCATTATTATCTTTGAAGATTAAGTGATGACTTGAAATATAAACATGAAATGCAAACTCGAAAATTTAAACATGATAATGCAAGTTCATTTAGTTATTCTTGAGAGCTTAGTGATGGCATCAAAATAAACATGCTATGCAAGGCATAAACATAAACATAAACATGAATGCAACTCATTTTACCTTAACTAGAGCTCTTACAAGACTTTAGAGGAACATTATAACCTTAACCCAATATGTATCTTAACAACATAAAGTGAGCTTTAGAGTTCTTAGCACCAAGTCTTCAAAGAAGCCTTTGGTTTTGAACTTCATCATCAAACTCAAGAAAATGGACACAAAACTCAACACTTTTCTAAACAAGTATACAAAGAACTAAGTCATATTCTTTATTTTATTGCTCATGGGCTTCAATCTAGAGTAAAACTCTTAGAACGGACGACCAACTTTAAGGTTGGCAAGGGTAAGCTTAGAGCTCTTTGAAAACATAGAATTAATTTTCTTAACAAAACTTTTAGTGATCTACTTAACATTTTTATCAAACTTTGTTCAAATAAAGGAAAAGGAAACTGAAACCATGAGGAGGAAGAAGGAAATAAAACCAACACTTGAGCAAGGAAGGAAAAAGGAAAACCGAAACTATACATGGTCCATGACCAAGATTTCAAGCTTTAGAGGTTTTTCACATAGCATCACAAGACCATTATCTTGAAACTTCATCATCAAGCCAAAGTTTCTCACCAAAGGCCGTAAGGCCAAAAAGAAGAAAGGAAAAGGAAAGCTTTGAAAACCAAGAGAAAAACTAGAACTTTTCTTAAAGAAAGTAAGGAAAACTTTGAAATAAAACCCCTACCTAAGAAGTCTTGAAAGAAATGAGAAGAAGTTTGTGTTCTTGAATGAATGAGAAGACAAAATCTTCTCTTTGGTGAGGATGATGGTTGGACCAAGCAAGGAACTCAAGGAAGATGAATTTTCCTTGAAAAAGTAAGCTTGGAAATAGAAAGGTTAAGTGTTTGAGAGGTGGTTTGAGGTGGGGAAATGGTGGTTCAAGGTTGTTTGCGTGGTGGGAAGGTTTCTTTGATGGTGGAGAAAAAGAACAAGATGAAGAAGAATTGAGAGGAAAAGAAAGAAAATTGCAAGAAAGCTTAGCTTGGCAAATGATCTAAAGTGTGACCAAGTTCACTAAAGCTTGGTATTTATAGAAAATTGACACAATGGGGCTAATTGGAGGAGGAGTGGCCCGGTTCTCTTGGCCAAGGGGGAGGAAAATATCTTGATTGGTATGACTGAGTATGGGCAAAGCATGGTGAGGTATGGCTTCAAGTATGGTTCAAAATATGGCTCAAGGCGTGGCATTTGGAGTGAAACAAAATCAACATGTGATGAATTAAGGGGGAGGAGTATTCCTAGATTTTCAGCCAAGGGGAGGAAGAATTGTTCATCTAATTTGTGGCTTAATGATGTGTTTAGGTGTTTCTTTGATTAAGGTTTTGTTTAGGAGTTTGTAAGAAAATGTTTAGGTGAGGTAATGACTAATTAAGGTTGTCAAGACTTGATTAGGGAGTGATCTTGCTAGATTAACAATTTAAAACTATTTTCTTAGTCAAATGAAGGTATGGGCACAATTCCTTAAATTAAGGAATTGGAGAGATAAAATACTATTTAAGATTCCATGACTAGAAATCTTGAATCAAAGAATGGAATTAGAGTTTAACTAAGCAATCTTAGGTTCTAATTAACCTTAATAAATTATTTTGACTCTAGATTAATTATTGAAATAAATTAATCTTCGATTAGAGCCTAATATTGCTTAAGTTTGCTTAATTACGTCATTATGTTCACTTACACTATTCTAGGGTTAAATGGTAATTTTACACTAAATGCTCGGGGCTCCGTGCTTAACCCTTGCTAAGCTTCACTTAAAAACATTATTTAAAACATGTTGGTAAAATCTGAACAACCACATAAAACGATGACAAACGCCAAGGGCATTTTGATAATTTTGCGTGTTCAAACTCAAAATGAGATTCTTCTGCTATTACCACACATAACACATATAATCCCCTATCAATATCAAGACATCCCATTGAGGATGGTCGAGACTGGCGCTTATCATTTTCCGGGTAAAATGACCTTAGGGGATTTCCTCATTGTACAGGAAAATTAGGGCGTTACAATAATAGTTCTAAGAGGTTATAGAAGAACATGCAAATGCTCCCTACAACAAAGGAGGTGGCAAGCAACTATTAACCTGGACCATAAATACCTAAGGCTGGTTAGTATAATTAGCTAAGGTTGGCTTGTTTAGTGCTAGAAGTTAGGTCCACATTTAGAAATCAAGTTTGTATAGTTAATGGTAAATAAACCTTCATTGTATGTATAATAACCCTGTACCTCATTAAAAGAGGATTATCACAACTCACAATAAATCAATAGAATTTTCATTTTGATTTATCTTTATTTTTCTGCACTTTACTTTACAATTTATTTTTCAGTCCTTATATCCTTTTGCATTTAGTTTCATTAGGAAATCTTTTTATATCGTAACCAAACATTTTCCAAAGTAGTTTAAAAACCCATAGCCGAGAACAGAGTCCTTTTTTTTGTGAAATCGTCTAAATTTTGGGAATTAAAGTTTTCATGGAAGTAGAATTATCACTTAACCACATCTGTGTTGTCAATTAGTGATATCTAAGCATGGTTAAAGGATGTGTCGTGATAGGCCAAACTTAGTGTCCTATGCTAAAACCTATCATGATTTGGTTTATTGATGGATAAGGATGTGATATGTTATTCTTAGGTTACGCTACACAATCATTTTATAAGAATCTTCAAAAAAGTTAAAATAGTATAAAACTTAAAGTTTACAATAATTTTGACTTGAAAATGTTTGCAACTCTTATCATGAGTTCAAAACTTCATGCATTTCTAGATGATGTGTTCTTATTGGATTAGAGTTTTTGTAAATTGGAGTAGTTCGGCCAAGTTTATTCTACTAAAACTATTTTTAGTAAAAAATTATTGATGCCAATGTTATTTATATTTTGATACTTTTATTGGTAGAATGAATATTTTTTGGATGATCAAAATCAAAACAACTTTTAGATGTGTAACTACCAAAAGAACATGAGTTATATATTATACTTATGATAATATTAATACAATCAATTCAAATATTTTAAAAATAAAAATAAAATAATCTTAATTTTTGTGCATTTATAGTGTAAAAAAAAATTTGCATTATCAATCAACAGATATTTTGAAAAATTACTCCGTCATATCAAGTAACTATCAACTATAAGAAAATATAATACATGGGTGTTCTCAAGCAAGAGGAAATATTTATTCCGTTTTATTTATTAATTGACATATTAGTTTTGCAGTTTATCATTGTCTACTATTTTCTGCATTTTAATGTAATAGTTGGAGTTTCAAATAATAAACGAGACAAAACAAATATTTTCGTTTACTCACAAAGCACCTATGAATTTTTCCAACCCATAATGACCACATGTGAAGGCTAAATGCATTCAAAAGTGTAGTAAAAGAATTTACCCACACTTTATAAATGTGGCTAAATATTTAGTGTGTAGTACATCACACTTCATCTAGTGCACCTTAGACAAAACCATGACTACATACTATCCTCCAATATTTGACACTTTCTTTAAATTCTTTTATAGTGTAAAACAAGTGTAACATTGTCATAAAAATTAAGCTCATGTTATTTTTAATATATTCAAATATATTATATTAATATTATAAATAAATAATTAATGTTATGAATAAAATTAGAGCTTCTTTACTTCCTCCATTTTCATCTCTACTCTCAACTTCACAAATGTTTCAAACCACATCTCACGTTCTCCCTTCAATGCTAAATGATAGCTGAAAAATGGAAATTGAAAAATGATTTTGTTTACCACGCACCATATGAAGTATTGTGTATCATACATTAATTAAATATGGTTAAATATGAAAAGTGCGGCTAAACATACAAATTTAGCCACATTTTATAAATATGACTATATGTTTGGTATGTGATACACCACACTTCACCCAAGGTAGCATAGTCTTAGCCTGAAAAATTTTAGGGTGCGTTTGATTTCAATTTTCAATTTTTAATTTTCATTTTTAGTTTTTCATTTTTCAGGATTTTATAAAAAATATTGAAAACTATAAAGCTGCAAAATCTAGTTTCCCATTTTAATTTTCAATTGGCGATTGCTTTGGTAGTGTTGTTGGTCAATGTAGTCATGCAGTTGTCTGGGTGTAAAGGCTTATGGGCATGAGTTTATGGGCCATAGCATCTAACAACACTCAAAGTCCTCTACTTCTCTCTTTCTAAACCCATCCCACAACTTCTATCTAGAACCCCTACGACTAATCTTCAACGCAATCCGCCATTGTGTCAATTTCCTGAGCCAAATCACTAACTCCCAAGCTTCCATACCAAAAACAACGTTGTAAGCCTTCATTCGAATCAAAGAAATAAGCTACACTTTGATCTCTTCAGTCTTCACAACTACGTATTTGACAAACTATCATTTGCTTCCTCTGATTGTCACCATTGATAGAAAACACGCATAATAAATTCCAACCTATCACTTCTCCTTAGGTGCTCCCATCAATACCCATTTCTTGGAATTTCAATTCATTTCCTCTTTTGTCTGTTACTACAATTTTTTTATTTTTTTATTTATTTTTGGTGTGTTGTTATTTTGGTATTTCAAGGTTCATGGCTTGTCTTGAAGATGATTGACAAACTTGCAACTGAAAGATCAACACTTGAATGGATTTTCAGCTATGATAATTCAAGAGGATAAGGAGTTGGGTTTGGATTTTCATATGCTTTGATTTCAATGGGCTAATTTGTCATGGTTGTGCATTCATTGCACTTCCATTTCTGATTTTCTACTAGTGTTGAAGAAACATGCACAACAAATAACACAACTAGTTTGCAAAAGATGTTGTTGAAAAGGGTCTTGAAGATAGGGTGCAAAATTGGGATAAACGTTGGAAGAAGCTCCAACTTAAGGAAAGGCGAGAGAAGTTGTATGATGGGTTGAGAGGTAGAGGACTTTTTGAGTGTTGTGAGATGCTTTGGCCCACAAACTCATTCCTATAAGTCTTTACCCTAGACGATTGCATGACTCATTAACCAACAACACCACCAGCAAGTTGCCTTTTTACTTTTCATAATTTCTTTCACAAACTCCTAAAAATTAGAAAACTAAAACCAAACACACCCTAAGTTTTACCTTTATTCCATATATGAGCAAAGTTGAATGTAGAAACAAATTAGAAATATAGCTTTGGTGTGAATTGGAATTTGAGATCAAAATCCCATTGAGGCATACACACACCTATATAAAATATTTTTAATGTTCGATGAGAAGAAACTTGTGTTTGTTGTTATAAACACCACTCCAAACATGTACTTTGAAGTTTCTTTCTTTATGGAGGAGTGCTTGATATGTCTAGAAATATGATTATTAAAATATAAGGGGCTATTTGGAAAGTGTTTTGTAGAATAATTTTCAATTTTTAAAAATAAAAAATAAAAAAACTTGTTTGGTTAGTTATTATTTTCAAATTGATTTTAAAAACAAAAAAAAGGTTTTGTGTTTTAAAAGCAAAATTTAGAAAACAACTTAAAAGATGTTTTTACAATTCTATTGTTTAAAACAAGAAAGAATGTGGTGGCATATTTGTAATTAGTTGGTTTCATTAATTGCTACCCAAAATAATTTTAAAAATATTGTTTTCAAAAAAATTTTAAAAAATACAAAAACAAAAATAATTCCAAATAACCCCTAAGATTTTAATATTTAATAATAATAATATGTGATTTTTTAAAAATATTGACAGGTAAGCTACAATATTAGAATGAAAAATGACTCATTTTCATTCATATAATTTTTTATGGAAATGTTGGAATCTCACGAAGGAGAATGTTTGGATAAAATAAAAAGGTCAAATTCTCTTATGGTTTGTTTGGATGAAAAAGAAAAAATGAGAAGAAAGAAATGGAAAAGAAGAGAAAATGAAGAGAAAATTCACTTTTTTCTCTTGATGTTTGGTTTGATAGAAAAGTGAGAGGAAAGAAAATATAATTATATCAAAATGACATTTTTAACCTTTTATCTTGTATGAAATAAAGGATATTATGATAATTTGATAATGTATCTACATCATTTCAGCATTTTCTTCTCATGTTTAGGGAGAAAACTTTTTTATAGATCCCACCTCAGTTTTTTTCTGTCTTCCCATTTCTCTTCAAAACCAAACAAGAAAAGGTCCAAATCATCTTATTTTCTTCATCCATTTTCTTTTCCTCCCTTCTCAATCCAAACAATAGGATAAACTCCAAATCACCACCATCATAACTGAACTACTGCTAACATTGCCACTTGACCATCTCAACCCTTAACATTAGACCACCACTATCGTCGCCCCACCATCATCACCACACCATCAAACCACCACTATTGTTGGACCATCACAGTTTTCACCAAACCATTGCTATCAATATTAGACCATTATTGCCACCACTAAACCACCATCAGTGCCAGATCACTATCGTTTTCTTAGGGACAAATTTAAACAATAAAAAAAGACAAAAGAGGTCAAGCGAGTCTCCGTCTGAAATGTTACTCTTATGGTGTGTCTTGAGAGATAAGAATGAGAGTAAAATTTCCATGAAAAAATTTAATGTATAAAATTACACATAAGGATATGCATAAAAGTTTTACCCTTTTTTATTTTCTAACCAATCACAACCTTAAAGTGGATAAATACTTAGGTGGTTACTCTGGTGCAGAAGGTAGTCAATGCCTATGGCATTGCTAGCTGAGTCGCTCATCACCGTTGATCGTCGCTGGGCGTTGGGCGGACCACCGTCTTTGTAAGGGACATTTAGGAAATAATAAATATATATTGGAATATTATTAAAAAAAATTAAATTTCCGTCTTCCATAACGTTCCAACTCTTTGAGAGGTACCAAAAATTGTGTTTTTCTATCGCAAGACAAAATATTTTTTGTCTTCTCTTATCTTCATCACAACAGATTTGTATTTGTAGTGCTTTGGATTTTTATCCTTATATCACTAATTAACTATACAGTGCTATAAGCACCATAACTTTACACTTGAGTAACTGCCAAATACTTATTAACAGATGGTCAAGCAATATAAAGCCAGGTTTCATCAAAGAAAAAAAACGCTATACAAAGCCAAGTAGGAAGAATTTCAAATCCTTCCGAATTGAGGAGTATAAAAGATAGAGTTATATATATATATATTTTTTTTTTTCCAAAATTATTGTTAACCTGGTACGCACTTTTCAGATGATGCGTGCAAACAAATTCAAGATGACACCAACCACATAAACCACAATCGAATGCACAGCATTCCATCAAAAGAGAAAAAATATTATTGGGCCGCCAATAATGTTGGAGACTACAGAGTCTACACTCTCATGATTTAGTCAGCTTCAACTGCCCCAGCACCGGATAGTAATTTTGAAAGCTACAGGCAAAAGGAGAAAGCTATACGCAACTTTGATAAATTATATTTATATTTAAAAATTAAATATTTATAAACTTTTCGTAGTTTCGAATATTTAATAAATGATCCAGAAAGTCTACCCAAAAAATAAATAAATGATATTTAATAAATAATAAAAAAATATTTAAGGTTTGGTATGTTTACTGTATATCTCTAACGTTCTTAATGAGTAGTTCTTTAAAACAAAATGGATATCAAAGTAACCAGTCACCTATATACAATTTTTTTTTCAGTTAGATTTTTTCAGTTATAAATTTCGAATTAATTTTTTTATAATTTTCGTTAAAGTAATTATATTACTTTAAAAAAATCTTTGGATAATAAATGTTTGGATTTTCTATTTAATATCTCTACCTAATTTTTTAAAATAAAAATTTCAGATTTGTTAGATTCTAGTTTAATTATGCAGATTTTTTTTAATAAAATATTGTATATTTATTGGTCCTTTCATTAGATTTTTCATATTTTCTTTTGAAGTGTCTTGTGTCTATCCGTTTGTGTTAGTTCCTAATTCCGCGATATTACAACTAGAGGAGATTTTCACTTATATTTTTTAAAGAAGTGAAATATATATTCTTAAAATTATAATACTTTTCGTGTTGTCTACGCTATGAAAATACTTAAATATCCATAGCCTTTCGTCAAAGGAACAAAAGCAGATGGTGTTCAATAATTCGTGTTTGTTCCTTGCTTTAGATCCAGCGTATTTATTTATTCATATAAAAGTGCCGTTGATCTGAAGCCATAATAAATTTTATTCTTTCCCAAAGAAATTAAAATGATAAGATAAATACTTTATAGAAAAAAGGGCTACAAATAGTACAACTAATAGAATCGTACTGAAAAGAGAAAGGGCTGCTGATTCTCCTTGATCAAAGACGATTTGGTGACCCTTGGAGATACCAAAACCTAATATGAAAAGAATTTAAACAAAAAACCTTAATGTGAAAAGAATAAGGGAACAGAAGGAAACCACACAATCGATTGGGTCGCAGATAACTTTATCAACAGTTTAATTCAACGCAATCCCAACCATACAAACCATCCAATGAACGCAATAGATTCCGTTTCCGTTTTGGTCCACCAGCAACAGATATTAGATTCCATCGTGAAAGGAAAGTGGTCTCATTATTATTTATTTATTTTTATAAGAGAGCTAATATCTCAAAATAAAATTAGAATTGGGGCTGTTTAGCCCATATATATATATGAAAAAAACTAGGCATCTAAGCTAACGATAATTTTTTATAGACATTAATAAGAAAAGTTGAGCCTGAAATCATATATTTAAGGGACTTGAATCCCTTATTATGTTTGGATCAATATCTTATTTGTAGTAAGTATCATTATTTGAACATAATGATTAGTTATTAAAACTGGCATATTACTTTTGTCAAATATTAATTGTTATGCACTTATATTACAATACAAATTTTATGTTATTATTATTCAATAGAAACTCAAAAAATATCAAATCATGATGAATAGATATTATGATGGATAGTTTTACTTTTTCTTTTATTTTTTTTATTGAACATTATGATAGTTATTCATTATGATTTGATAATATGTTAAGTTTTTATTGATTAACAATGTAAGATTATTTTATACCATCAAATCATAAAAGTTAATATCTTTTTATTAATGATATTAGATTTATTTTTAAATTAAAATTATATTAAATGTTAAGATTCATACTTTTTAAATTATTATTATTATTATTATTATTATTATTATTATTATTATTATGTATCAATTTAAAATTTTAAATGTCAACACTCCATATAAAAAACACATATATCAAATAAAAATATCTTATACTATTCGGCTGTCAATATAGTATGGGATACCTCACAGGCGGACCCGCACATCAATCATATAATTAGATTCAACCGCCCAGCGCTGCAGATGGCAAGTTGGATAGCAACGTTTAGTGGATCTTAAGATCCAATAATTTTTTTCGGTTTGAAATCTGAATTTTATTGTGCTAGTTTATTTTTTATAACTTGAGTTGATCATTTATTTTTTTTTCACGACAAAATTAAAGTTGATTTATTTTTGGATTGAGTTTAAGTTATAGCTTTATTCAGTTTGATCTGGTCAAAAGTTACGTAATTTTTAAATACTAAATTTGTAAAAATAGCATAGTTACTAAGAATTAAGATGAATTGTTAATATTTATTAGTAGTTATTAGTTTTATTTTTTCTGTATTTCACCATGATGTTACCGCTAATATTATAAGATTATCCCTTTGATAAAATTATTATAAATAGAAAGAGCTTAACCATAAGAATTCTCTCAATAATAATTTATTTAAAAAATATCAATAATAATTAATTGAGAACTCATGTCAAATATCAATGCCCTTATACTGTTACGAAAATAGTAAAGGAGGTCAGTGATCATGAGTGGTCCAACACTGTCTGGACAAAAATTATGAGAAAAAATATACAAGGGAATATTCTAAAATAAATTTAGGTTTTTGTTTCGGTATCCATATATGGTACCCTCTACATAATTAATAATTGTGATTAATATATTTAAAAAAATTTGAGTTAGTAGAATACAATGAACATTCTTAATCACAAATAACTAAGATATATAGAAATTTAAATTTTATAGGGATATTAGAGAAAATTCTTAAATTTATTAAATTAAATTATAAAAATAATGAAATTACTTATCCATCCCCAATTTTTCTAGTTCACTCTTCTTTCCTTCCTCAAACACGCTTGCATTAATGAGATATTAGTACAAGTGGAAAATGTTCAAATCTCTTAAATATAAGGTCATTCATTTGATCTTAGAATTTATGTGTATAGAAAAAATACTATTAGTAGGGTCCCTATTAAATTGTTGAGGTTAAATCTATTATTTTTCAGATTTTTTAAAATAATCTAATCTTAACCATTGGATCAATTTTCAATGGTTGTGATATTGAGACCATCGTGTTCAGTCACTCACATCATACTCCCCACAGGAAGGTCCCCTAGATAGATATGGTAGTTGTAATAGTCAGAGAATAAGAATAGCTAAGAATCTCTCACTAGGAATCTCTTCCCGCATTAAGAATCTTTGGCAACATACAAAAGTTACACCACAGCTTGTTGAACGGTTGATGTGCACCTACCACCCTATGTAATGAGGACAAGTCCAAGTGAGGGCCCCACATGGAAACTTCCCACTAATGTATGTACCCAGGAAAATGATAATTGTTACCATTCACAATACCATACCCTTACGTTACTACCACCCACGCCACACTATTATATAATCCCCCTAACCTTGCTAGTTGCTTGCCACCCCTTCCATCATCACTTCACTCACACTCTTCTTCTTCTCAAAGCCATGGACTCTCTTCCACTTATCACTCTCCTCTTGACCACCCTCCTTGCTTTGGCCTCCAGCCGCCGCGACATCGTCGGTGGTACAATCAGGCTGCCCTCTGAGGCCTCCAGGTTCTTCCATGCTGATGAAATTGATGACACCTCTGGGGGACAAGGTGGGCCGTTTTGCTTGCTGGTTCCAGTGGTTACTGGAACTATAGGCATCAGGTAAAACTCTAGTTCTGTTCTTATATGTATTTTTATGTGTGTGTATGATCTTTGATGATTTAACATGAAGAGTTTATGTTAAGTGTTTTATGTGGCTTTATTGAGTTTATTTTAAATCTAAGGATGCCTTTGGCTTAAAAATCAGTTTTAGTCTTTGTTTTTCATTTTCACAGTTTTTTAATAAAACAGTGAAAACAGAAAACAAAAGCTAAAAGTTGATCTTATAATGTTCATTGTCGTCATTGTAAGTTCTATAAAATAGAAAACTACCGAAAATAAAAAAAGAAAATTTAAAACTATTTTTTAAAACCAAATGCAGCTAACAATTTCAAAAGGGCTTGTGTTTGTTCCTTTGTAAATCAAAAGGAAAAAACTAGTATAATTTAAAAACCGATTAACAACCATAAAAACTGATAAATGGGTAATTCCGAAATTTTCAACTAATTTCACATAAATAAGTGGGACCCACTTCGTGACTTTTACAGTCACAAGGGCACAGAGATGCCTTGACTGGTGGATGTGGGACTTCATTAGACAACGTACTGGTGGGAATCAGGTGGGGCTTGTCATTCTTTGCGGCTTGCACTACTCCCGATACTTGTGCCGTAAAGAAACAGCATAACGATCGGGAATTTTGTTGACAATGATTCTTGTAGGCTCCCATTTATTTTTGATTTATTTTCTTGAATAAACAACTTTTTCATATAATATTTTTAATTTGATATTAATTTAATTTTAATATTTTTAATTTTAATATTAATTTAATTCTTTTATTGGATCTTTACTTTAATGTAATGACTAAATTGAAATCAAAATGAAAAGTGTTAGAACTAAATTGATGTTAAGACAAAACATTTGGATCAATTTGATATAAAAATATTTGTTTGAATCAAATTGAAACCGAAAATTTTGTGATGGATTAAATTAATGTCAAATTGAAAAAGTTAATTAAAAAAAATGTTATTTACTCTATTTTTATTAGCTCCTTGCTGAATTAAATTGTCAAAGAAACTAAAAAAAAAAAGTAAATCATAGAAGGAGAGATAAATACCAAATAACAATACAATTTATTAAAATTGTATCGGACCTTATCCCAATTGGATACATAAAATATAACTAAATTAATTGGACTACTTTACACTTGAGAATTTGAAGTGTACAAGTAATTGATGAAAAAGTCAAAAGAAATAAATAATACATATTTATTTATGATAGGTTGATTTATGATACGATAATAGATGTACATATTTTATTAATTTTTAAAAAATAAAATTTCAATTAAAACTATTGTGGTGATGTGATATAATATATATATATATATATATATATATATATATATATATATATATATATATATCGCTAAATCAACCAAACCAATAGATCTATAAACCGGTTACTTGTCCGGTTCGAGCCAAATTTGTTTTCGAGTCAAATTAGATGATGTTATCTTCACATACCCATTGAGTGGACAAAAATATTAATTGTGGTAGTGTGCTGGACTAGTGCCTGAAAACATGACAAAAAATATTACTTTTAGATTTTTGCTTTCATGTTCGTTGTATTCTATATTTTGTATCATAGTATGTCCTGTTTTATGATTTTTAAAATTTTTGCAATATTTTCGTATCCGTGTGTGTCTCATCCTTGTCCCATGTCATATTTGTGCTCCTAGATTGGCATAGTTAAGTATGTTGGTACTTGAGTAAGTCAGCTAGGGTAAGAGCTTATTCCGTGTTCACTGTGTCGCAACTATCTCTTTCAAAAATATAAAGATAGAAGTACAAGAATGATTTTATATCTAATACACACTATTTAACACACGGTAACTTGTTGAATTTTAGTCTGTGTTTATAATTCTCTTGCAATATACCAACACATGATATTACTTAACTGTTATTTTGGTTTGTTTCCATTTGATTTTGATGTTAAGCCTTTGTGGTTTCAATCAGGCTGATATTTGTCACGCATATCAACTACTGAAGAATGGTGGTGTGAAAGAAGAAAATATCATTGTTTTTATGTATGATGACATAGCCTTCAATGCAAATAACCCAAGGCCTGGAGTCATCATTAACAAACCAGATGGTGGTGATGTTTATAAAGGAGTGCCAAAGGTAATTTACTTTACAGGCTGTTTTACTTTTTGTTTTTTCATATGTTATCACTGACAATAACTATTAACTACCTTGTTTTTACTCTGTTTCCTAGATTTCAAACTTTTTTAAATGAAAGAAATATTGAAATTTATTTTTTTCTCATTGTTGTTGCCTCACTTGAGTTAGGGTAGGCTGATGTATAGGATAGGAATGAAGTTACTTTACTCCTTCGCCCTACGGATAAATAAAGCTGGGGTATTAAGAGAAATCATAATTGTAATCATGAAGCGTGGATAATTTGATTGCACATCATCTACCATTGAATGAGGTGTGACTCTTCCTTGAATCCTTAATGTCCATATGAGATGTGAGTTGACAGGATTGCATCATATGAGGACAAATAACACTACTTAGGTTATTAACGATGAGTTATGATTGGGGATCCATTACGACCCTAACATGTCCTCGTTAAGAGAAGATATTCAGTACATGGGTGTTGGGTCATCATCAAGAGAAGCGTTTGGGTGTCCGAGGCCATGGGAGTGATAGGGAGAGGGGTGCCTAAGCTGAAAGACCGACCAACCAATCCACTTATTTTTATCATTTCTTTCGCAAAAACTTAAGAATAAGAAACTAAAATGAAAATAACGTGACATTTTTGTGGGTATTAGTAAAGTGATGTAAATTGAAAGTGAAAATAGAAAATAAAGAAAGGATTTAAACGATGATCCCATCAAATTCTTCCATTTATTGTTTTTTGAAGTTTGATGATATACTAATATGGACTTCTTTTATGGCAGGATTACACTGGCGAAGATGTTAATGTTAACAACTTTTTTGCTGCTTTACTTGGAGATAAGTCAGCACTTACAGGTGGCAGTGGGAAGGTTGTGGATAGTGGCCCCAATGATCATATCTTTGTGTACTATAGTGATCATGGCGGTCCAGGGATACTTGGTTAGTAGCTCTGAATTCTTTTACAAAACCTTCCTCTAATGAAACTCATGGATTGAGTAGGTTGTTTGTATGCATTTCAGCATGGTGTAGGCCTTTTTTTGGTGCTTCTTACTGACAACTTGTGTGTGAATTTTGTTGCTGATTTTTTTTTATTTGCTTGATTATGTCCGAGTAGAATGAAACCTCTCAATATTTTCTCATCACCCATGGTTTCCTCAAGCTAGAACTTGTGTTCTGTGGCACAGATCACAAAGTATTTGTTCATAACAATGATAGCTGTTCCTTTCTGTTACTTATTTGGTCTCTTTTTTGGGACATGGGAGTGAATTTCAGGTATGCCTGTTGGTCCTTACTTGTATGCTGATGATCTGATTGAAGTATTGAAGAAGAAGCATGCTTCTGGAACATATAAAAGCCTTGTAAGTTATACTGGTAGTTATAAATTCATTATTTTTCTTTTTTTTGTATCAGGATTTGTTTGTTGTGTTTAGTAACTCTTTGGATTTACATAATGGTGGTGCAGGTATTTTATCTGGAGGCATGTGAATCAGGGAGTATCTTTGAAGGTCTTCTTCCTGAAGATATAAATATCTATGCAACAACAGCTTCAAATGCAGAAGAAAGTAGTTGGGGAACATATTGCCCTGGGGAGGATCCTAGTCCTCCCCTGAATATACAACCTGCTTGGGTGACCTGTACAGTGTTGCTTGGATGGAAGACAGGTATCTGCATAATAAGGATTCATAATTAGATCATAAATAAGATTAGTTTGATCTTTGATGCAATATGTATGCTTATCGTTTGTATTTTGTTGAACAATTTTTTATAAGGGTAAATTACATTTATCTTCCCTGAGGTTTGGTGAAATTTACCTTAACTCCCTTTATTTGTAAAATTTGCTCGGGAGGTCATAAGTCTATAAAATCATTACATTGACCTCCTCTGAGTTCATAAAATCACTACATTGCCCTTTCCTCCATTGCACATTGCCACATTACACAGTGCATTCAAAAGAGATTTGAACAAGTAGAGGGAGTGGGGAATTTCATCAAACCTCAGGGGATGTCATTGAAATTTGCCCTTTTTATAATGGACTATTATCATCTATTTTTATCACTTGCACCTTTTTTATTGTAAGAACATAGATCAGCAGAAATTTCTTTTTTTCTTTAGAAGTATTGTTTTAAGTTCTTGTGTGGACTAATTTTTCTTTATTTGTGAGCAGTGGGATCCACAATTTGCGAACAGAAACATTGCACCAACAATACAAAGTGGTATGACCCTTTTGCTAACTTGATTTAATTGTTTTACATAATTGACTGACATATAAATCAGAGAATGTGATTCAATACCTTGATGTCTTTTTTTTTTTGATAATACCTTGATATCTTTGTTACATGTGAGAAATTCTAGTTTGTTATGATAGAATTCTTGGTCTAATTTTACTCCTTTGCTCACAGGTTAAAGAGAGGACTATCAATCAAGGCGCATACGATGGCTCTCATGTGATGCAATATGGTGATATAGGGCTTAGCAAGAGTGCTCTCTTCCAATATCTTGGTACAAATCCTGCAAATGATAATTTTACTTTTGTGGATGAAAACTCCTTGAGGGCACCTTCAAAAGCAGTGAACCAACGTGATGCTGATCTTATCCATTTCTGGGAGAAGGTATCTTGTCTGTGCAATATTTGTTCTTTATCCTATGAATTAATTGCTCAATCATGTCTTCATCATAGTTTTTGGCATACATATTAATTTTAATACATTGACAATTTTAAAAAATTTTACATTGTCTTTCGGTCATATTTTATCAGATCAGTAAATATGATTGTTCACATCAGTAAGGAGAAGAAATTAATTGCCAACCAATGAGGATATGTAATTGTGGGAAGTGGGAGCACATCATATCATTCACTTAAATATTTATGAGCATTGAGAGTGTTGGCTTTAGCAGTATGTATGTGCCAAGAGTGGATGAATTGGATACCACTAGCCAGACATTTTGTCTATTTTTATTTTGTATGCAGTTCAACTTCACCTAGTTAGATATGTTATCTGGAGAAAAAAATAGGATTGATTTGGAAAACTTGTGTCCATACCTATTCCATGCCTTTATGGAACATTGGTGAGTTGCCAGTAACATTTTCCCCTTGAATTCTTGGTGCTAAATGCTAAAACTAAAAGAAAATAAGGGGTTGTTTATCTGATGACATTTTATTCTGTAGATCATTAAGTTTGCTTGTTATACTTTTATCTTCTTGACTTAATCTTACACTTGTTTATTGCCAGTTCCGCAAAGCACCTGAGGGTTCTTCTAGTAAAATTGAAGCTCAGAAACAAGTTCTGGAAGCAATGTCTCACAGAATGCACATAGACAACAGTGTGGCACTCATTGGAAAGCTCTTATTTGGCATTGCGAAGGGTCCAGAAGTGCTCAAGGCTGTTAGGCCTGCTGGGAGACCTCTTGTTGATGACTGGGAGTGCCTCAAAACCATGGTAAATCATGATTCATCTTCTTCTCTGATGCTGATATCATATAGTAGTTACATTATTGCTTGATAAAACTGGTGTGTGATTGGATTAACTTATTTCAAGTTCAAACACCTTATAATTAAAAATTTTTCCGAGACAACTTTAAAAAATGCAATTATTTCCTAACATTATCTACAGTGAGCCTCGGCATAACAATAAGGTCATTGCTTTGTGCCTTGGAGGCTGCGGTGAAGCAAGACTTTAAAGTTGAGGTGGACCAAGTTTAAAGACTATAATGACTGAATATATACTCTTATGGAAGAAATCACATTTACTATAATAGTTACATATAGAAAAATCAAAAGTTTGGGGGACCATCGCCCACACATGTTCCCCGTGGCTCCCTTCATGCATGGAGATTATAGGTTCAAATCTAGAATAACCTCTCCGCTTGGAAGGGTAAGGCTATATAAATCTACCATCTCCGAACCTCCATTAGGAGGGAGCCTTTGGCATTAGGCCACCCTTTATTTCCTCAAATAATTTGTTGCCAAATATGCACTACAATGGAATAAGAATCATTGTTTTAATGCTTTAGCCTTGTCGTAATGATAAAGTTGAGCCTTGTGAATTGTAATGGGCTCTAATTGGACAAAGAACATCTCTGCCTCACAAACACTCCCTATACTCTAATGGTAGGAACCTGGCCGCCATTGCTATTCTGCTTGTTACTAATTCTCTTTCTTCACAAATTTACTGAAGTATGAGAAATAAGCAAGGACAAACATTATTGAACTTGAACACATAATTGGCATTCTAATCTTAATTAGATTAAAGCTTCTTCTTGTTCACTTTGGTATATGAGAGAATAACATTACTTAATCTTTTTCCAATGCAGGTAAGGACTTTTGAGACACATTGTGGATCCCTGTCTCAGTATGGGATGAAACATATGAGGTCCTTTGCAAACATATGCAATGCAGGAATAGATAAAGAGCAAATGGATGTGGCCTCAGCTCAAGCATGTGCTAGTATTCCTGCCAATCCCTGGAGTTCTCTGCATAAGGGTTTCAGTGCATGAATCATAAAAAATGTGCACTAGTAAAGGCCAGTCTATAAGTTATTGTTTGCATTATGCATTATGATTGCATATACATGCTGTTGTACGATGGTCATGATTTCTTGTCCCCTCTTTGTAAATACAAAAGGGGCACTACTAGATCACTAGGGGTCCTCTTATATTGTATTGCTGCAAATTAGATGCCACAACTACTTATGATGCATTTATGGGGTTGTATCATTGCAAGAAAAGCAATTTACAAGGGATGCTGCCATTTACAGCACAAGGAGGGATGAAGGACCAAGTTGCTTTGGCCAATTGGAATGTCCAATGTGGCAGGATCTAAGATCATGCATGTTGTGTATATTTATTCCATAGGCAATATAGCAGATAGGTTCTTCCCTTGGCACATTGCTAGTTTGCTACAGAATGGACAGCCCTTTGTAGAATTATTTTAGAAGATTGTATTATGTAAGATTATTGTTTAATACTAATATTGGCATTGTCTTTATGTTTGTAAATAGAGGAGCTATATTTTACTTTGGTACCTTTACAATAGAATAATTACGGGGCAAAAGCATGATAATTTTGTTATTGCTTTTGTTATCCAGATTTGTGGATGATAGTTGTGGGAAGGACAGTTTTACAAAGAGTTCTAATTAAGCACATCCATAGAAAAGAAAAAGAAAACGGTTAAGTAATTGGTGAAGAGAAAATTGTATAGCACCAGAGTGAGTGTGTTTGGAAAAGCTGAAAAGTTAAACTTATTTCAATAATTACGTATTCGAATAATCACTTTTTGTATAATTGCTTATGTGAGAATCAATTTATATTTAGATACTTTAGCTGAAAAGTGGTTTTCTCTGTTTTGTTTGGATGGTATACAAAAATTGCTTTTGTATGGTAAAATTATATGATTGTTTATATTATATAATAAAACTGCTCCCCCTCTCCCCCCAAAAAAAAAACTAACAGCTTAAATTTTAAATTAAATTCACCCAAACAAAATTTAGCTTTTGAAACTTTTTTTTTTTTGAAAAAAGAAAAAACCTGTTTACTCAGCTTCCCAAACATTTACTTATGCTGAAAATATTTTTGAAACCTACAATTAACTTCAAATAATTTTTGATTTAGTAAGCAAACACATAATGCTTTCAAAAATAATTTGAGACATCTAAAGTCCACTTATTGATAATTTAGGGTGCATCTGTTTTAAAATTTTTTAAAAAACCATTATGAAACTTAAACTTTATATATAATTAAAAAAATTGAAAATTGATTTTTTTAGTTAGAATAAAAGTGATTTTTAACCCTCAAAATCCTATTCAAGCGCACCCTTATATCATTCATGATTCATGATTGTGCTTCCTGAGTAGATTTTCGGGTGATATACTTGTGAAACTATTTTAATTTGAAAGTTTATTTCACAATAATAAAAAATAATATTATAAAGATGATGTTGAATTTTATTGAAAAGAAAAGTACTTAAACAAAGTTTATTATTTTAAAAGAAAATGAGTTGGCCTTATGAGGAGGATTCTGAAACTGGTTTATACACAAAAATGAGGAAACATATTCGACATAAGAATAGAGAACATATTAAAAATATATTTTTTGGAGCAACTTATTAAAGTGATTAAATTTAAACATTAGAAATTTTGAGAATGGCAATGACAAGCTGGAAAGTGAGCCAATAGCTCTATAGTTCTCGCTCCATGCCATAATTAAATTTGAAGTCAGTGCAATAATCAAGCACAATTTGGCAAAACAAGAGAAACAAATTCAACAAAAATATAAAGAGAGAAACATTATATGCTCAGACAATAAGATCTCGATCTCATTATCAACTTGTTAGTTAGATATCATCAGTTAAATGAGTTAGCACACATATTAATCACGATGAGCCCAAAGTAAATTGCAATAATACCAAATGATTGAGAAAACAAATCTTCCATCCCCTTTTCTGTCTAATTCTCTACATCTTCAACAACATTTTGACACATGTATAGTGATAATATTACCCATGATCTTTTATTCAATCTTTTTTTTCAATTACTCTTGATTTGGATATATGGTAAAACTTGATTGAAGGATGGAGAGTAAGCAGAGAAGATGACAGAAGAATTGAATTCATGATCACACTGTTATTTCTATGAACAAACAATAAGGTATTAACCTACTCAAGTAGGGTATATTTAGGAACCTTGAGGGAAAAAAAAGCAAATTAATGAGAAGAAAAATGGGAAATAAGACAATGGAATAGAGGAGTTCAGTATTTGATCTAGCTTAATAACCCATCTTGACTTCAACCTATTGAGCTATGCTTAGGTTTTAAAAAGCTTGAAAATTGGAATTGGTCCTTAAAAGAATTGTGAGACGTTAATTTAGTTCTTAAAAGATTTGTGATATCAATTTGGTCTTTGAGAGTTGTGGAATATCCAATTAATCATCAAAAGACTTATGCCATTAATTTGGTTCTTAAAAGATTAAAATTTATTTTACTTTAATCTAAACATTTTTAATCTTTTGAACTAACTTAAAATAAATTTTAATCTTTGAAGGATTAAAGTGATGTCACAAATCTTTCGAGCACCAAGTTGATATTACAACTCATTCAATGACTACATTGATATCCCACAACCCTTTCAAGGACTTTTAAAAATTTGATCTGGTATATTTTCTAGTTGGGCATAGGGCACACTCTTGTTTAGTTCTATCTGACTCAAAGTTACAAAATTATTTAAAAAATATATTGGAAAACTATTGATTTTTATGAGATTTTTAAACTTCAATTAATACAATTTCCATAAGATGATATTAAAAGGGGAAAAACACACCAATGGGATTGGTAGTGTGTGAAGTTAGTTTGTGAGCAACTTTTCTCAGTTCATTAATAGCTTAATAAGTTGAATTTAGAGCTCATGAGTTAAGCTTAAAATAACTATATGAACTCATTTATTAAATGAGTTGAGTTTGAGTTTTACTATGTTTGAATCACTAACTCCTAAGCTGACTTAATATATGTGTATTTATATATTATATTCTTAGTAAACATACGCACATACATAGAGATATATTATGGTGTATTAATTATGAACTATGAAGGTAACTTGATAAATTTTTGCATCATATGTATAGAATGTAAATTATGTCGAAAATAACTATTGTATTTATATTAAAAATTCTAACCTATTAAGCTAAAATATTCAACACACATTTAAATAAGTAATCTCATGAACTAGTTCAAGCTCAGTGAACTTTTAGCGAGTAAAATTTGAATTTAAATTTTAGACTCAATTATTAATGAGTTGAGCTCAAAACTAATGAGCCGTGCTTGAGCTATGCATGGCTAAACTCGGCTCGCTCTTGACCCCAATCATTAGACATCATTATTGCACAAATATTAAAATAAATATTAGGTCCATCATAAATATGATATAAAAATATGTTCTAAATCAAATTAAAAATATATAAAATATAATTCCGTGCATGCAAAAGTATCACTAAAGTATACGATATGATGCATCCGGTACGTACTCGGGCGCGTCATCTGTTGCCAAGTACCTGAGCCAGACACTGACAATCACAGTCACATAACCAGCAGTCTTGGAAGAAAACTTATGCTCTGGATTAGTGTATGTAAAACTAACCAAATCAGGTTAACTAACCCTGGTTAACTTTCTGGGCGCGAGAATGAACTAACTGAAAAAAAAAACGTAAAAATAAAAAACTTCTGACCCAAAAAAAAAAGATACAAATAATGAGTAATTAATAATCGGGATCTACATCGATGGAGATATTACCAAAAAAATAAAAAATCGGGATCTGATCTGACGACTCTGCAGATTCCGTTAATTAGGAGTAACGTCGTTAGATAAACATAACTGGTGAAGGACACCCATAAACGACCTAACGGGGTTTCCGTCCATGGCTCAAGCGAGGATTAACGATATCCGTTTGATTCTTGATCTACGGTCATAAATCATCGTAGCCCTGCACAGCATGTGTATAAAAACACGGTCTAAAAGCAAAACAAAACAGAGCATCTCGTTCTATCACAAATAAGAAGAAGAAGAAAACGAAGAAACTCCTTAACACTCTCGTTATTTCTTCTCTCTCTTCCATTGCAACCTGAGAATTTTCTTGCACTTTTTCCACCATTTTCTGTGTATCCAAACAGACGAATTCACGAGCCGAATTCTGATTAATTTGAAAACGGTAAATGAATGTTGAGGATCTGCTACTTTTTGAATACAGAATGAAGGTGTCATATTGATACAAGTTTATTTTTTCTCCTTATCGAAACGTGTAGAACAATGGAATCGTTAACCTCTACTTTTTCTTTTGGTTTCTTTTTTTGGTCTCATTTGTTGTTTGTAGTTGTAATTTAGAAGAGGATTAATTTGACGGCAAAATCTCTGAATTTCATTGTGATTTTTTTGAAGCGAATTCTGTTTCTTAAGATTTTTCATTCGTTCATTTTCTGGCATTCAAAGGTGCTCGAGAATTTCGAGTTATTTGGAGGATTTGAATTGAGCAAAGAAGAGTTTTCATTCTCTCTTCTTCAATTTTCCTGTTTTGACCTCTGTGTTGTGCTGAGTCTTCTTTTCTGCTTTCTTTTATCATCTGCAGATACATTTCTCTGGAAAATTCGGTGGATTCTGAAACTGCGAACACTCGTGTCTGAGTTTGCTGTTGTTGCGATGGTCGCAGATCGAAGCTACGAAATGTCATTGTTAGTTTGATTTCTGGTTATAGATTTGAAATTTTTCCGAAGCTTCACAGCTGAAATCACAGGGCTGTGACTGTACCGTAGAGAGCGGATTTTAGCAGAATCGGATCAATTTAGGTGAGAATCGAGAAAATATAATTCAATTTTGATGTATGTCTCTACTGGCGTTGATAGGTGCCAGTGGACGCTGCTGCTCCGATTTCCTCCCCGTCTCTCATTGTTTCTTTCAGAAAATCGAAAAAAAAATTGTGTCCCTTTTTTCTTTTCTCCTTCTGGTTGCTGTTGTGGTAGTAGAAGGAATTGATTGCTTTCATAACGTCGAAATTCTCGTTAATACATCCTTGCTCGTAATTTGGCTTTTGTTTTTCATTTTTTTTCGTTTCTTACAATATCATGGATTTGAGTTTTCATTCTGGTTCACTCTGTATTTGCGATTTTTTTTTTGGTAATTAACTAATTATCTTCTTTCCTCTCTCTCTCTCTCTCTCTCGGTCGGTTTTGTTTGGCTCCTCTTGCATTGATTTTTGTGAATGGAAATCTTACTGAATTGGCTCTTTAGTTTGGATTAAAATCAAATTATATGCTCAACAAATCTTAATCAATCCTTGAAATATCCCATAGAGTTAAGGGAAGCTGATTGGATGATTAGTGACTGGGGTTATTGACTGCTTCTTCTACAGTCTTTCTTCTGATTTCCGATGATATCAGCCATTTCAAAGGATCACTTCGTATCCATTTTTTTATTTTTTTTTGCAGTTTTCTACATTTTCTTTGATGTAAAATTATGGGCAAACTTCAGAGGAAAAACTTGCAAGCTCTGCCCCATGCCCTTATTGAATCCTATCTTATATCCTTGTGTATTTGGCAAATGATTTCATAATCTAATTCCTGTGTTTTTTTGTTCCCTCATAATTTCATCATTCATTTTTGTCCTTGATATACTGAAGATATATTGAAGATGGTTATCAATTTTTGTAATCTTTCTCAGTAACCGTGCACCGTCTGATGAACCTTCTTTGTTTTTAACTATAGCTGTTACATGTATGTAATGATAATGATAAGAATAGCGTGGATAATAATAATGTTCAATCTTGCCAGTGAAGTTGCAGATAATAAAAGCAACAGATTCCAATTTATTTTAACATAATGATGAACATGTAGTAATCTTCCTTTTTTTTTGGTGCTATTCCACTAATAGCCCCCAGTAACTTTTTTAATGATGATGATGATGACAGGGCAAGAGGCAATAGATAGATGGATAAAGAGTCACATGACAACCATAACAATTCTAGCGTTAGAGACAGACACACAAGCGGAGGAGGAGGTGTTGATGGGTCGTTGTTATTGAGGGCTAGCTCCGATACAATCAGGCAAACGACGACGTCTGATTTGGTTCTTCAATGGGGTAACCGGAAGAGACTACGGTGCATGAAGGTTCAGGTCAAGGACGGCTCTTCAAACCCGGTTCAACGAACCACGGTTCGGGTGGATCGCCGGGTTGTTAGAACCGATAAGGATTATTCTTCAAATCACACCACAACCTCTTTCATCAATAACAATAACCATAGTCATAGTCATAATCATAATAATACTACTATTACTAACGGGTACCCCAATCTCCGTCAACGGGCGCCTTCACCGCAGCAACCTCTTCATCAGCGCGTCCTCAGGTAACTCAATTTGTTTCTGCTTCTTCCGCCCTCCCTTTTTTGTCTTGTCTTGCTTTGTATGTGGTCATGTTTGTGCTATTTAGTGAAATGAACAAGGAAAGTGTTGCATCATGGAGTTTTGGCTTTCTATGTTTTTCATGTAAAGATCGTTGGTATAATTGTATGATTGTACATGATAAATTTAATAAAATAAAAATCGGTATGTGATTTTTTTTTGGAGAGGGGGGGGGTTGTTTTGCTTTTATTAGTTTGTGTTTGGGTTTTTTTTTTTGTTTAGACTTCAGAACTTTTTATAAGTTGGAAAATTTAAAAAAAGTATAAAAGATAAGAATTTAATTTTGATGGGCTGATTTGAAAAGTCATTCAAATTAAGAGATTTGATTTAATGATAATAAGAATTATTTTATATTGTCAATGTGCAGAATTAGATAATAATATAAGGAAATTTAAAAATTCTTAAATGAGAATTCGAACTTGTTATTAGTTAGTTTTCAGGCAAAATGGAGTTTTCTTTTATGTTTATCAAAGTTTTTCGATTATGAAAGTTTTAATTAAGGTTTTTATTCCCATTCCAACACATCACATGGTTTCAGATCTAGTCAAATATATATCCGATAAAGTTGTAGGAAGTACTCCTAAATAAATTCTTTATAGGATTTTGTGTGGAAGTGGTGGTGGGATTCATGTCCGCCACGAAATTTCGTGCCGGGGGCGGGCCGACTGTATGCGGTGAAGGCAACATGTAAGTCTCGTCAGTCAGTCAAAAGAATCTTCAGCTTCAAATGTTACTGTGAACGTAAAAATTGAGCGTTGCTTTCTGGTGCACGATTTTGATGATGAACCCTGTCTTTATTACTAAGTAGCATTGAAGATATCTGCTGCATTTGGGCTGAATATTTATGGTGACTATGAGGCTTATATTTTGTCCACTCTCCAATTGGTCAGGTCCTCGCGAACCACTCATCCAAATTAAAAGAGGAGCTCACGGTGAGTTCGTGAGATCATTTCTTCCCTCAATTTATTTGGAGATGTTAGCATGACTAAGAAAGCTCATATTAGTGCATTACTCTAGTGATTTCCTGGCAATTGCCTTTGTATTGGGTCCCAAGTGATGATTGAGGGTATGTTTGCAACTTTGGATTTTGAAGGGGCACTGCAAGCCATTCTTTCTCCTTTGTTTTCTTCAAAATCAAATTTGCAAACATATCTTAAACATACATGCTAATTAGGCAAAAAAAAAAAAAATGGTGCAAATGGCTGTGCTGGTTTATTAGTCATTGCCTTATTGGTTAAGTATGATAATAATCTATAAATTAGGTGAAGATCCAAATCGGAGACTAACTTTGCAACATATGAAATTTGATTTTTCAAAGGATTTTGTTGATATTCATGATTCATGATACATGACATTTTCTTATTCTTGGTGGTGTGTTTTCTGTCTGCAATTATCGGTTTATCCCTTTCAAATATTCGTTTTGTATTCTGTGGTGTGGAATTACTTGTGATTATCTTATAATTTTGCGTAGTAATCTTATGTTGTGACACTGAGTTTGATGCTTTTGTCATTGTGTATGATTGATGATTATAATAACAAGCAAATATAGGATGTGATTTTTAATGATCATGGAGTCCAGTTGAAGTTTTGGATTTTATAACATTATGGCCAGGGTTTCATGCCATAGAAAAGTATCACCAACATGCTCCTCCTCCGTCATATACTTGATGAAAATCCAAACTGCTGTATATTTCTTCAGATTTAGATCTACAAATTCCGAACCAGAACCACCTCATTATCATGATGATTACTATACTAGACTTTGTTGGAAACATGGAATGGACGGTGTCCGTACACGTGTTCATTAAAAGTCATTTTCTATCACAATAAAAGCTCGTTATATCCGTCGGATGAGGAACCCAGTTGTAGATCTGGTCCGTACCATCAAACATTTCTACACGTAGTTAGATTCCATTATTCCAATTCCATCTTCTCCTCATAACCCGAATAAAAGCAATCTCTAGATCCAACGGCTCAAAACCTCCCGTGGAACCAGCTGTGCCCGTTATAAGGAATCAATTCACGTACCCTCTTCTCACGAATATCTATCTGCCCCTTTTTATTTCATAAAGTAAAATACCTTAAAAGACACACCAACCTCCTCCCTTTTATCGAAATCAGGATACAAATTTCCCGAAGAGGCCAAAAATCCAACCCATATTCTACGCACAAACCATCCTATTCAAGCTTTCTCATACCCACGACCTAGGTCGGCACCCAAGGTCAATTTCGTAAACTCACCACTCACCCAGTTACTCTTTTTGTGTACATGTACATATTAACTGCCAAACATAGGCTCGTTGAATATATGTTTTCCTTATTTATAATGTCGTGTTTCATGTTCTTACGGTTAACAAAGATACAAGAATAAGATAATCACATGGTTTTTGTGCCTGTTGTTTTTCTTTTTCCTTCCTTGTAATTTAGGAATTCGGAGACTTCGAGTGCTATGAGAGGAGGTCAAAGCAACGGGAGTGCTAGGGGAATTGCCTCACCGGACAGAGGTGCGCACGATAAGAGAGGAGGGGCCCATAACAACAACCTTAATGACAACAACAATAACAACAAGTCTGGGGCCTCATCGGATACTGCGCACGATAGCAAGAAGGGTGGGTCACCGTCAGGCAGTGGGGATGCTGCTCCGCCGGTGTGGCCACCCAAGTTCGTGATTGCCTTGACCAACAAGGAGAAGGAAGAAGATTTTCTGGCAATCAAGGGTTCAAAGCTGCCTCAGAGACCAAAGAAGAGAGCCAAATTCATACAACGAACCCTCAATGTAAGCTCCTATACTGCCCTTTTGTTTGCTTTACATTATTATTTCCACTTTAATCTAATCTGTTCTAGTTAGCTGTTATAACTTCTTGATGAAGCTTTTTGTTTATGTCCTATTCCTTTCCTCGAATCTTAGATTGGAGAAATGGAAAAATTAGAAATTAGAAATTGAGTAAATCTCAAATTTGGTCATGAATTGGTTTCTCAAGAAAATAAATACATTTTTTCCTAATTAAAATAGGATGAATTGGTTCTTAATTATTTATAAAAATATGTCAAATTGATCCTAACAAAAATACAAATAAGACAAGTTCATCAAAATATAGAGAAGAGAATGATCTGTCTTATATTTTTATTCACAGGTGATTAAGAAATGTATAATGTATTTCTTTTATTAAGAGACTAATTTGTGTTATTTTCATGGAACACCAAATTAAAAGTTTACTGCTGAAACATCTCAACATTAAACAAATAAAATAATAATAAAAGAAGATATATTCGTCACGCGATCTCTAGAATTTAGATGAAACGCTGTGTTTGCGTTGTTTAGGTAATCAATAAGGAGGATAGTATAATTTTCTGCAGAAGTAGTTGTGACTTAGCACGTAAATTAGAGTGATTAAAATGCTCGAGTACATTTTTAGCATACCATTTATTCTTGCCGTGAGGATTGTCCTTCAGAAAAAATTTTGTATGATGTGTCTAAGAATTATTGTGTGAGGTCAATGGATGAGTGTGTAATAAAATTGGTGAAATTCTTCTTTATTGTATCTCTAAATATTATGTGGTAGATTTGACTACACAAAAATCTCTCCTTTCTTTATTCTATTGAGTACGGTGAGCTTTTTTATTTTCCTTCCTTTTCGTTCATATGGCTGGAAAAAGCCATAGAGAGTTGGCAGCTGTGGATGATTTTACACGCGTCCGCGAGAGGTTGGTGCACTGAATACTGGTGAGTGACCATAAGGTTGGTTAGGCGACTCCGAACGCTGTATTTCCAAATGCATGTCGCACGTGGGTACTGGGTTGTGGCCTGTGGGGCTAGCTGGTTGCTAGTATTGGAAATTTTTTTTGGGTGTAGCTAGTACTGGAATTTGGTGGAACTATCTAGGGGCAGGATAAAATAATAAATATGAAAATAAATAATTTATTAATTTTAGAATTAAATAATTTACACATACTTTCAACCATAAAGTGAGATGTATCAGTAAAATTTTTGACTCAAGTATCTATTACCTTAAAAGCCTTATAAATAGGTATATAATTAAATAATAATATATTTTTTTCACTATTAATATATTAAAATTTATTTTTAATTTTAATTTTAAGTATTCATAAATAATTTTTTTTTGGTTGTGAAGCCTTAATAAATAATTTTATGGCCTTGGATTACGCTATATAACTATCCGGAGTAAACTAATCAATCTATGGACTAGAGTTACAAGTGAACTTCAGTTAATGGTAGACTTTGAATGTTTTAATAAATTAATGGAGGTTGCAAGTTTGACTTTTATTTATACCCTTGTCCTCTAATATTTTAATTAAATAAATAATAATATGTTGTAAACATTTTTTTGGTTGTATGTGCAGTTAATTTTTTGGTTGTATACATTTTTTTTCATTTTAAATTTGTTGTAAACTAAACAAGGTAGTGAAAAATTGAATAAACGAAAATTATCTGCACGTTTATGATATTAAACTTATGTGTGCTCTTATGATCTTATCCTAATTTTCTAATATAAATAAAATCAATATGAGTTTCGGGACCATGACAGGCGGAGATCATTTACATACTTGACCACTTGGTCTATTTTTTATTTTAATTAACAACCACTTGGGCTATTTAACACACTTTTGTGGGGTTTCTCGTGGTTTTGATCGCAAGGCTAGTAATTTTAATAGGCTTTTGGAGGTGTTTCCGATAAGAAATAAATGAACCTAAAACTGAGTAAAGAGACCGTTTGACAGACAAGAACAAGTGTGCGGTCGCCGATTTGGCACGTGTCCTGTATTGTATTTTTTCTTTAGAAAATATATATGATATATGATGTTTAATGTTTAATTTTAATATACTCATCGTTTAAACTTTTTTTTGATCCAATTATATATTATAATATCAGTAAAGTAAATGTTATTTTTATTTCATTACTTTAAAAAGTCACATATGAAAGAATTTGATCAAATAATAGTCTAAAAAAAATTAAAAATATCATTGTACTTAAATTATATCCATCTTGACATATATATAGAGAGGGAGAATTGAAAGTGGTTGGTGTTGAATAGTAACATAGAATAATAGACTCTCCACCTGTGTTTTCCTCCCTCCTTGTGTATGTCTACATTGTGTGCATTTTGTAAGCATTGAAAATATTCTTCAGTCAATAAAAGGTCCCAGTCCGGCCATTTCACTACCCTACAAATTGATATGATTTGAGCTGTCTTTAGTCTCTTTTTCTAAGTTTATTATTGCTGTTTTCGAGCATGTATTAATGGCAAAGTAATATTATTGTATGTATTTGTTCATTTTTCAGTTTCTTGGAAACCTCTCCCCAACGTCCACCCCTCTATATGTTGTGTCCTTTTTCATGTTTTGATTGATGTTCTGAATTAAAGATTAAAATAACAGTTGGTTTATTTTGGATGGTGTTGCAGCTCGTAAGTCCGGGAGCATGGCTATGCGATCTTACCCTGGAGCGATACGAGGTTAGGGAGAAGAAGATAACCAAAAAGGTAAAGTAAAGGGATAAAATAGAGAGCTTTACTTGCTTTTTTCTCATTTAATTATTATAGTTCTACTCAATTTTTAATTAAATTTTTATAATTTAAAAATTTGTAATCAAGTTCTTATATTTTATCACAATTTTCAATCAAATCCTATACTATATAGAAAATTTCAGTTAAGTTCTTATAACTTAAAAATTTTGTTGTCAAATCCTAGTAATGTATAGAATAAGAACTTGATTGAAAATTTTTGTGTAATATGGAGACTTGATTAAAAACTTTTGTATAATATAAGGACTTAATTACAATTCTTCAAATTATAGGAACTTGATTGAAAATTTTTATATAATATAGAAATTTGATTATAAATTTTTAAACTATTGAGACGGGTTAAAAATTGAGAATAACTAATAGAAATCTTTAGGGTAATTAAACCTTTAATCTTTTGTAATGCCTTATTTCACATCGTGATTGAATACAGAATAACTAGTATTTTCTTTTATTTTGGGGTGTCTTTCAATTATCTCGTGAATAAAGAAATCTAATTTGGAATTTTATGCAGAGACCGAGAGGTTTAAGAGCAATGGGCAACATGGACTCTGATTCTGAATAGTAGCGAGGAAATGATGAAAGTTGCTTTATGTTGGCTAAGGATATCATGGAGAAATGTTGTGTGTGTAAAGCATCATGGCACCAGCATGTCAGCGTGCCAAGAAATCAAGATCAAATATGACCCTGGCTTTTATCGCCTTAATGTCCATTTTAGTTGCGTTAAATCATATAAAATATCTATCAACAATTACCAAAGACAAATGGGCCCGGACCAAACTAGAAAAAGAAACTACACAAAATGGCCCATTTTAAGCTGAAAGAAGGGCTTCGAGCAATGGTTGTTGGATTTACAACCTTAATCGGGAAGCCTTTAGCCATGGGCTATGCCTAAATCTTGAACAAGTAAAAGGGAAAAAATTGACGCCTCAAGTAAATATAACTTTTTCAGACCAAGAAAAAAGGGTTCAACGACGTCCTATTACCTTGAAATAGAAGATTATTCGCATGCCACTATTTCAATCGATGTCGCGCATGGCATCATCATAATTTCAAGTTGTAGTCTTTTTTCAGTTTTACGCAATTAATTTTGATACAGCTTTTCATATTAGAAATTGGTAATTTTAACAGGCGAAATAGCCTTTGACCTCAACGATTCTCGTTCATTAAAGCGAAGCTAAATGGCTGTGAAGCATGTGACTTTTTTCGCTCAATTACCGACCTGAAACTAGCATATTTTGGGAGTTGTTAAGATAGGGTGTTGATTTATAAGCCACAATTCACCATTCAGTACCTCTTGTTCGCAGTCCTTGTTTACTTATTTATTCATTTTTTGGAAATTAGGCCTTTAACCTAATTTGATTTCAGCTATCTAATTTTGTCAAGGTAAAATGTTGGCCTACAATTACCATCTCCTTCCTAATACTTGCCAAGAGTCTGTGCTTTTTTAATTTTTTTTTTTTAAGAATTAAACATGCGATTTTGATTATGAAACCATTTTCGTGCATCAGTCAAAGAAAATTTTCTCACATTGTTTCAGTGCAATGCAGTATATGTCAAGGTTAATTATATCTAAGGCCTAGGACACACCAAGCATTTAATTATATCTTTCCGACATTTAACCACACTTATTGAATGTGGTTAAATGATTGGTATATGGTCCACCTCACTTTACTTGATGTCCATAGATAAAACCTAAATAGAGGCTTTTATAGAGTTGTTAATACACAACACAATTCTGATTTTAATCCAAGTGAACATCCCATTTCATATATTGTCATTTGAGAGTTTATAGAAAAGTTGTGTTCTCCTAGTATAAGAAAGTTTTATTATTCTCTCTTTATATTTAGAGAAAAATTGTAATTTTTCTTCAACATAATAAATGTTTTCATTTCTTGCTTATGGTTTTTTACTCGTACGGAAGGGAATTTTTCACGTTAAATATGTTATGCCATATTCATCTTTTTTCCTAACTTTATTATATTTTCATTGTGTTATATTGTTTCCTATAAGTTTGGCACCCAACATTCTCTATTTGAGTTTCGACCACTTGACTAATGATAATTGATGTCCTCAAGTACTCCATATATTATACTTAGCAAACTGTGATTTTATGGGTGTAAGTCACGGTACTTGATGGATGTGAGTCATAGATATACCGCCTCCATCCACTCTCAATTTGTTAGGATATATTAAGTTTCTAATGTATCAATTTTTTTTTTATTCCATAGAAAACAATTAAAAGTGGACAGAGAGTATTCTATTTTATCATAAATGATGTCTAAATGGTTATCTTGTTATTATTCAATCTATATGTTTTGTCAATTCAAATTTTGTATATGGTCATTAGTTAGTAGTGATTAAGGTTTTGGATTAATGTAACTACACAATTAACAACTTAACTAAATTAGAACTATTTGAGTTAGGTTGAGTAATCAGGTTAATTTAGGTCAAACTTAAAATCAAAATGATGCAATTCTAATTAATATCATATTTTTCATTCTTCATTCCAAAGTAAAATCTGAAAATCAAACCCTAGTTCTTAATCATGATTCTTCTTTTTCTCTTCATTTTGTTCCTCTTTCCTCACCTTAGCCCTTAGTTGTCAATGCCAGTTGCCATCATTCGCGTCTTTATCAAGAAATCAACCCAATTCAATCTGATTTCAAATAGTTGGTTTAGTTTTTATTTGTTCTGAGGCATTATACATGATCACCTTTATACTCAATTAGCTATTGTTACATCAATAAAAAATATTTGACTTTTATTGTCATGTTGAACTCTTTACACTAGAAATATATCAAAATTAATATCATTAATGATACTACTTAGATCATTTAATAGACTAACACATTAAGTAATATGCATGCATTATCGGTTGAGTTATAACTTAAACCCCCGTAAACTTTGTTATATTTGGTAGTTTTACCTTAGTAGTCGCTAAATAAATACTCGATGAATTCATAGAGACAATTAACAATACAAATTCAAAAATACACAGGGCTTGCTAACTATCGAGAAAATGCCATATTGCTAATGGTTTCAATGTCGCTAAACCATTGAGTTTTGGGATGTTATGGGCAAATGCTATAAACAAACAAGGCCACTTCCAAAAGAGTTTTATTTTGCTTACGGAAATGGTTCATCTAATTGGCTTCTCACTCATGTTTAGTCATATCTTGAATACAGATTTTAGTTCTCTCATTACTAAATATCTTCGAATTCCTTCCGAGCCTATATTTTTAAGAGGATACCGATATCTTTTACTAGTTTGAGGTAACGATGTAATAAATAGTTAGTGGTTATAATTTAATTACATATGCTATCTACATAAAGTATGAAATTATTTTTTAAAAAAAGATATATTTTAAGTTATCAATACGTATGATAAAAAATAATCATTATTCACTCTAATGCTGCGGTGCCCTTAAGAAAAATGATGATACCGAAAATAGATATATGTTCAAACAATGTGGAACTAAAAGTCTAAAGCCATTTAAAATAACACTTTTGCTTACTACAATCACAGCACTAGATCACAATATTTGGTCGATTGATCAATTGAGAGTTACATAAAAGACTGGCCTCTGATTGTTTTCTTCAAAGAGAAGTAACTAAGTTGTTTTTAATAAAAAACCTACTTTTGCAAAAGCGGCTGAAAGAACCATCAGAAATATTTCAACTTTTAAAAACAATCTTATAACCACTTTTCTTCTTTCTTGTATGCCGCAATATAAAGCGATTCACTTTTGAAAGAGTGGCTTGGCTGTTAAGATTGTCTATTGAGGGAAGGGAGAGGCATCGATTCATTCTTTCTGTAACAAAAACAATAAAGCGTGGAATAATTTTAGGGATAGATTCATAAACATAAGAATAATGTTATTTTGAACTCACACTTTATGGGATGTTAATAACTCACATCCATCATTGGATGGAGTGTGGGACTCAAAATAAAATAAGTGGTTAATATCAATTCAATGATAGATGTGAGTATATTAATACTGTGTCTTATAAAGTGTAAGTCAAAATAACATTTCTCTAAACATAAACATATACACTTGGTATAAAAACACAGGAAAATGGTAGACAAAATTTTATCACTATCTAGAACAATATTTTATAATTATTAGTCCTTAGATGAATTAATAAATCATATCTCTTTATTTTATCTAATAATTATTATGGTTTTTGTATAAACAAATTGTATATATTTTTCTGAATGTATAACATTAATTAAAATCATGAGAGTTCTATCCCTTCCTTCTTTTTTTTTTTTTTTCAGGTCAAAGAGTTCTATATATCCCTTCTGAAAGGGGGAATGTTTCTCTCAAAATCCTAATCCTTGTTTTTCTCTCATTTTTCCTTGGTCTTCTCTTGTGTATTATTGAGAGGAGTTGCTATATATGTTTGTTCTTTGGTGGTAGCTCCACTATTTTCTTCTGTTTTCGTGTTTTGTGTTTTTGTTTCGTTATATTTTTCGTGGTGTTTTGTTTGCCCCTTAATTTTTCTTTTCATGGGTGTTTTAGTTTTCCTTTATGGATATTTTCTTTTTTATGGTCTTATAAATACGAAAGTATTCAAATTTATATTGAAAAGAGGCTTGACCCTTTCTTCAAGTTACAACACTTGTTGTGAATGTTTTCAACATAAAAGATGTTTAGATATCGATAATTTTGACAAGGAGCAAATTCACCTATTATTGTCTTATTTGTTTGGAATATAAAATATATTTATTTCTTATTTAATTTGAATCAATGTATTTATTTCAATTTATAATTGTCGATAGGTTATTTTTTTTAATTAAAATTTTTCTTTTCCATAAAAAAAAGTTTAAATCCCTTCGGTAATGAAGCTTTGGGAACATTACACTAACAAATGTTGCTTTTCTATGCAATTGTAAGCCTTCCATGGGAGATGACATCACGTGATTATTGTTCACTAACGTGTCATGGTTTAGGTCTAAAGTACAATTATTCGGTTTAACTTAGCAGTAAAAGTGTGCTAGTCAAGCAAGAAAATTCGCGACAAATTGACACCTAAATTGACAAGCTTTCCATTAGGGAACTGGCACGCACGCAATTTACCCCAAAGAAAAAAGGTTAGAGTATTATTTAATTTAAGTTTCTAATTTTTTATTTTTATTTTTATTTTTTTTAAATTTTATGAAAGAAAAATTAAAAATTAAAAATTTTAATTTTAAATTTTAAATTTTATTTTTTAGTATTTTATTTATAAAATTTTAAAAACTAAAAATTTAAAAATAAAAACTAAAAATCAAAATTAAACAGCCGTACGATTTTTTTTTCTTTTTGGTCAGAAAGAAAAAGGTTAGGTTAGGTGGAATTTCAAAGCACCTTTGAGAGGCATGTAGGAAAATGAAGCCACTGCCAGGGACCCATATTCTTTATGCTGTGCGTGACACACGTATATTAGACGATTTCAATAAAGTAAAGATTTTTTTTTGTAAGAATAAAGTAAAGGTTTTCACCATCACCTGTGCTGTGCGTGGCCCAAACAGGCTTGGAGTTTTTCTCTGTTTGTTGACTTTACCCGTTAACTCCACCCTTCCACTAATTTATTACGAAAAGCATGTGTTAACATATAAATAGAACAATGAATACAACAAAAATAATTAAATTACATTCAAATAAACCATATTCATTTTGAGTTAAAGTTTTTTACAGTAAAATTCAAAGTAATTTTTTTAATCTCTACATTGTGACAGATTTCATTTTCTAAATATGTCTTTGTAATTAACTTACAATTAAATTCCTTTAATTCAAAATTTTCAATTTTTTTTTTTGATAAGTTCATTGATACTTATAAACTTATAAAATTTATTTAAGTATTCAAACAAATTAAAAAATTATTCAATCACATTCTTTTATTAAACATGTTCCTGTAATTACATATTTTTAGATTTAATTTAATTAATCAAATAAAAATAATTATATTGATTGACCGAATGCATAAAAGTTAAACTCCAATTACAATTCTTTAAGCCGTAGAAACATTTTCATTTAAGAAATGAACAAATTAAGGAAGTATCGCTAGTTGGTAGTTAATCCCACAGACTCATACCTATGCACTAACCGTAAGTTCCGTAGACGACAATAAAATCGAAGAAACTACCTTTAACCGAACTCAAGAAAATATAAAAAATAAAAAAATAAAAAAAATTAAAGAAAAAAAAAGGGCAAAAATCTGGATACAAGAAAAGTCGATTATGTACCAGAAACAATGATCACAATCATAACAATACTCCTCAAATCATAAAATCATCAAAGATACCACAAAACTCAGCATACATGATACATATTAATCTCTACACAGCACTATATATAGAGAGTGGAAGAACTATAAATAAATACATATATAGATATATTTATATAACTACTACTAGTCAAGCTCCAAATACTCTACTAAGAATCCACACACACAGGTGAATAGCGAAGGAAAATCCATGAACCACGTGAGAACCACGTGCTCAGACCCTGAGACCAGATCCGAATGCGAGAGCGGCCACGGCGGCGACACAAGCTGCGGCTAACGACGGCGACACAGCGGCCGCCGGAGAGGTCGGACTGGGAGCCGGAGAATCGGCGGCGCTTGCGACGGAGACGAAGGCGGCGGCGATTACCACCGACAATGCGGTGAGAAGCATTGCTTTTGTGAAAGCCATTGATATAGCTTCTTCTTAACTTTTTCGGTTTTTTTCTTTTTTTCCTCTGTTCTTTTTTGTAGGGTTTTGAGTTTTGAGCTGAAAGAATGTAAAGGTAAAGTTGTGGAGAGAACGGTGGTTTATATAGAAGGGGGAGGAGGAGGTTACGGGCAATTTGGGCAGCTGCCCGAATTACAGGCTGGCGAATGGCGATAGGGTAGTTGCCAGCTGGATCTGGTTTCTGGTTCTGTTATGTGTCTTCAACACAATCAGGATTCACATGGCTCGTTATACGCTACGGGTGAGTAACGACGTCGTTGCACGTTAACTATCACCTCCACGCACTTCTCTGCCACGCGCCTGTTTACCCAATCAGCTAATAAAAAAATTGCAAAAACATTTTTTTTTTAATATAGAATTTCGATGATTTATTTATATCTATATGAAGCTTTAAGAAAAAATTAATACTGAATTCATTAAAGGCATATTCAACGTAAGAAAATTTAACACTGAATTTGTTAAAGATAAATTCAAAATCTACACAAATTTAATGTACAACGAAAACAATATAGGCCTATAAACACCAAATATACTTCCACATTGACCCTTAAATTTTGCTCGGGGCGTGTTCTGGAGTCTCACGTTGCTGCTCCTTTGGTTCGTTGTATTCATAATCTATTTGACCAATTTCTCCACGGTTCGAACAGCCCACGTCTTTAGGGAAATGAATCATTGTGCAGATGTCTTTGCTAAACATGGCCACCTAACCCCCAATGAGGTTACGTGCTTCGACCCCCTCCCTTCTTTTGCTTCTTTGGCTTTTGCTGCTGATATTATGAAGGGTAGGTTCCCTAGAGATACTTCCTTGTAAGTTTGTCTTGGGCTTCTTAGCCCCACAGTCAATCAAAAAATAAAAAAAAAACAAATATAATTAAACTTTTCCATTACCTCATATTAATGTAAACAATCTATTAAAATATCATATACGAATCATTTTTCCACCAAATCACCGTGGCTAGGAAGTTACGATATTGGTAGTTTTTTTTTAATTAATTTTTTAACGAATATATAGAAATTGAATTCTTGAGTAGATATTTAATGAGTTTAACTAGCTAGTTAGGTCCCATGGTTTAAATATTGGCAGATATCTATTGTAATTTAGCAATCTTTTACAATTCTGTTACTTGAAAATATAAATTATTTTACACTATCTCTTCATATAAATTAATTTCCATATATAAATAAAGTTTAATTTTTATGCACTAATAGTATACTCAATTGTATATTGTCATTTAACATAAAAAATAATTAAGTCTCACTCATTACTTAAAAAATCATATGAATGAGATTATTTAATTAGATAATAGTATAAAAAAATTATACTATCCATATATAAAAATTAAACTCATATAAATATTATAATTTAATTATGATTACCCCTGAAACATTTGTACATCCATATTATAATTAGAATTTAATTTGAATATGCTGTTAATATAAAATAATTTTATATAAATATTCAATCATATAATGTTATATCAATAAAAATAATTGATGCAACCACTTATTAACTAGAAAGTTTTATTAAAAAAGGAGCACATGATTGATTAATATTGTCAATGCATATATTGATTTACAAATGTATAAAAAAAAATCAAAGCAATATTTATTATAAAACAGAAGGAGAAATAAAAAAATTTATGTTATTATTACTCTTTCTGTTTTAAAATAAATATTTTTTTAATTTTTTATAAATGAGCCTAAAATGTAGAAAATATATTTATTTTAAAATGGAAGTACATATTGGAATTAAACTCTAATAATTATTCCAATTTTTTGCGATTGCATAAATATAATTAGTGCGTGAAGAGCAGTAACAAGAGAAAACGGAATGGGAATTTCTGCGGTTGTTATGCCTATTAAGAATTCATTAAAGAAGAGCTAATGAGCAATGATGGGGGCTGCAACTAAGAGTTGGAGTGGGGACCACGGAATGGGATTGGCCTTGCAAACCAATACTGTGGCAACGCGTGGGAACTGTGCGCGTACAAGATATCCGCGTGTTTCCATTCCAGAACCTTCTTTGTTGTATTTTGAGGAAAATAATGTTACTTTAACATTCAATACTCGCCTTATCATTATCAAATGAATTGAAACAGGTGGGGTTAATAATAATTATAACCTTATTCAACAGTAATAAGGTGAATATTTAGATAAAACAGTTAAAAAATGTGTTGAAAATAATATTATTATTTTGAGGAAAATGATATAGCCTTTTCCCTTTGGTTAGTGGACACGTTTAAGTAAGCAGAAAAAAAAAAAAACTTGTTTAGTCGTCTAAGTTGGGAAATTAGTCAACCAGTTTAGCATTTGAGGCTTTGAGCTAAGGTTTCGTCAAAGTAGACTATAACTGCATCTTTTGAATTTTGATCTTCCTCTAAATAGGGTCGCCCACAAGCTTTGCATTGCACCCGTTGTTATTATTCTATTGACTAATTAGGGAATGCTGATGAGTGAAGGGATCAATTTTCATCTTGGCTTAGTTTATAAAAAAACTTCAAATTATGGTTTGGAGACAAATTGATTAAATTTGAATGAATACATTTGACAAATTTAGTCAAAACTATTTATAATTTATTATTTAATAAGTAAAACTGAATAGAAAACCGAAAAAATTAACATGGTAGAATGAATTGATAATAGGCATCAAAATAAGTAGGCTTATATCCACCCAAAAAGGCAGGTCTCTGATCCATAGTCAATTGATATCAATTGCCATTATGATACCAAAAAAACTATATATGCTTATACAAATCATTACAGAGCTATGAAAAGTTAAAGTGATTGAAAAATGTTGATCAATTACATGTCTCTTTCATTTTTCTTGTCCTGTTCTTGCCATATTACACGGTGTGTTTGGTTGACGTATAATGAGGGAAGAAAATGGGAATGATGCTTAAATGAATTTCTTCTCTTAAGAGTTTAATAATAGATATAAAGAAAAAAGAATTCATGGAAAATACTTCTGCCTCCTTTCCCCCTCAATGGTCAATTATCAATTTCCTTTAAGACTGAGATGAAATGAGAGAAACTAAATATTTGAAAAGTTTATACTTAAAACAGTTTCATTCTGTTCCTTATTAATGTAACTTCTAAACACGGTAAATGAGTTTAAGTTTCGTTTTCTTATTAATCTTTCAAACAAATGGAAAGTTAATTTTGATCACTTCTTTTTCTTCACTTCTAAATTTCTTCTTGCTAATTTTGATCGTTTCCATTAATGAAAACACGTACAAACACATTGTTAAGGTCAAGGACCATGGGCCATGGTTACCTTTGCTTTACAGTTTCTCAAAATCTGGGATTTTCCCTTTAAGATAGAATTTCTTTTGGCTTCTATAAACCTCAAAAATAAGAAGTTAAAGAGTAAGACAACAATCCGAACAATTAACATCAAACAATTGTAAAAATAATGGCTAATTAAATACGTATATCAAACTAATGTAAGAACAATGGCAAATGAAATACGTATCCTTCGTACATCCAAAATATATATATATACTCAAACAACTCACCAAATAATATGAGAAGTGAAGTCATTTCTACCACATAGCACCCACCAGTCACTATGCGTCTATGCCACATAATTTACTAAGCTACCTTCTAAAGACTTTATTCTATTGTTCTTTTTTTGGCACACCACGTAAAGACCACACACTCTGCATTTAACAACATTTATAAAGTGTGGTTAAAAGAACAAATTTTCTGGAAATTTCTATTGCTCTGTTGGCATTGGTAACTTGTAATATGGCTCGAATATTGTGGAGCTATGTAGCTTTCTCTAGCAAAGTGGAGAAAGTGATAGATTGTGTACAGAATTTGAACTCAAACATGATTTTCATATCACAAGATAGCAATTTTGTTGTTGCTACATGACTCCATAAAAAAAGCCAAGAGAACCAAAACATAAAAAAGTTATCAATGATAATATAAAAAAAGCTAGAATGTATACCGTATGTATTGTAAGGTAAAGTGGTAGTGAAAAAAAATCTAAAATATAGGGAGATTTAAACTGCGACCTAAGCGATAAACCATAATAAAAGATCAAACGTCACTTATATCATATTTTACCGGTGTGAAAGCTCGCCCCGTTACACTTGAAATTCCAATGTGTACTACATATCTCAAAACACTGTTATGCCCTCAACATGTTCTCCAAGGCATAGTAATCAAAGAGAACAACGGAATTTGGATTTATAGTGCTCACAATATAGATGGGACTTGTGATGGCGCAACAGGTTATTCATGTGAGTAAGCTGTTCTTACCTCGCTCTGCAGGGTGAGAAACATGACAAGGCAAATCCAACCAAAGACCAAGGTTTCCCATGAAACTTCAAATTGAAAGTTGTATCACTGAGTCCAAAAGAAAATGATTGTGACCCGATAGACTACATTGTTTTAGAAATTAATGGCAACAAATAATTGCTACAAAATTTAGGATAGATATCCATCTTATTATGCATAGGTGACATTCTCCATCCTTAGAAACATCATGCCCAATTAGAAAGAATAAGACAATTATAAGTGATGTCACATCCCCAGTTGATTTGTCGTTCTCAAGCCTCCTATATTAAAATTACTGGAGTTTAAGATCATCAACTAAAATTTGGATGTGAAAACAGTAGGAGAATAAATGGTAAGTTCCGAGTACATTCAAGCCCCCTATTGAATAACACAGATGTCCATACCATATTGAAGTTTTTGGATAATACAGATTGCTGGTCATATATTTTGAACAAATCACAGAAACCCCAAAATAGAGAAGAAAACCCCACAACACAATCATTAATTTCCAGCACCTTTGGGTAGAATTTATTATAAGAGCCTATTTGGTTTTCATTTTCATTTTCTGTATTTTTTTTGGAACTTTATGAATGAAATAGTGAGAGTAGAAAAATGAAAATAAGAAATAGGATTTTATCACTTTTACTGTTTTCACAATTTTTTTTATAAAATCCTAAAAACAGAAAATATAAAAATAAAAACAGTAAATAAAAAGACCCTAAAATTTTCCAAGGCCATAAAATGCCATAAAACTTTATTGAAGAAAGTATAAGAAACAACATAGAACAAACATTGGGAAAAAAAGGCACAAAAGAAGCCTGCAAGGATATCATGTTCTGAAGTTGACTGAGTTCTTCGGGAATCAAACCAGGGAATTGATTATGTGAAAGATCACTGCATCATAGAAGCATGAATTTTTTTTTTTTTTTTTGTTATTTAAAAATTGAAACAGACTTTGTTTTCATCAGAGAACTTGTTAATACACAAAAACAAAATCCAGTTTTTAGTTTTTCCTTCACAAAATCCTAAAACTGGAAAACTGAAAATGAAAATAGAAAACTAAAACTCAAACCAAATATGCTCTAAGATTTCCAAATTCTGCTGGAATAAATCCTGTTCAATGATTTCTGCTCAGATTCCTAGCAAAATGAATACTAGCTATCATCACAATTTCATGAAGCAATAAAAACCAATAAACCGAAAGGTTATTCGGTAGAAGCTTGAACATGGCTGTAATCCGAATGTGCATGCATGTATCATATATGTTTTTGTGTATTAACAAGTTCTAGGGAGGATAGTAACAGTTGAACCAGACCCGACCAGGTGCTTGCATGTATGTTTTTGGGTGTTAACATCTTAATATATCACAGGTTCAAATCCTAGAACACTCTTTGCTTACAGGAATAAGACTTTGTACATTTTTCCTCTCCAAACCCCATCAGGTGGTTGGAGCCTCATGCACTAGGCCACCAAATGAAATCTGTCATCAACTCCAATCTCCCAACCACCGTTGTAGTGTTTTCATCAGCCTTTGGAGCACAAACTTTATAACACTAGTCTTTTGAGAATTAAATTGATATTTTGTGTATCTTGGGAGAACTAAATTGGTAGCCTATTCTCATCTTTCTCAAATTTGTATAAGGGTTGGGCAGTTTCTTTTGCTGTTGCAGTTTGTTATGTAAGGCTACGTAATAATCAAAGTTGTTCTATAATGAAGTGTGAGAGATTTCTCCCAATTTCTGAATCTTCTCTAGTCTACATAATCTTGTGTTGTGTGTCAATGAATATTTTGAGCACAATAAAAAAACGAAAAATGCTAACAGATAAATGGTTTAAAAGTGAAATATTTCAAAATTCTACGTGTTTGTTAGAAAATTTTAAATCTCAAGGAAAGCCTAGACTCGTTAGTGCTTAATTTAGGTTTTTATTTTTTTGGTGCAGCTGTTAAGTGGTTGTTTGGTAGAGCCAATCATTTCATGCTGTCACCCTTATTGATGTGTGCTTTCTGTTTTTCTTTTTCAAATTTTTTCCATATATGTTGGTCTGTTGGTAAGAGGAAGGGTAATATATGTCATCGGAGGAAGAGGAAGAGAGAAAAGTTAGAGAATAGTGGAACATATGGTCTTCAGTGTGTCATTATTTATTATTTTAAACATTTTTCTTGGATTTTTACATCCCAAAGTAATTCTTCATAAGAATGATATCTGCTCCCTTCTATTTCTGATTCGGTCTGTTTTCTGGGGACATGTAAGGGGAATTCAAGTATGCCTGTTAGTCCTTACAATGAAACAATCACTATGACACAAATATGTAAGAAAAATGACTGATGAAATTTGTACATCCAAAAATGACTCAATGGTTGACAAGCAACCCACCAAATAAGATGAGAAGTGAAATCATCTCTGATACCTACCATCCCACCAATCACTATGCCATTTTATGTACTAAGAGCTAGCTTCTAAAGACTTTAATTCTACATCTATATTTTCCTGTAGTTGCAATTGATAGTAAAAGTATTTGTTAGAAGCCCAAGACCTTTGAATCCAACTGTAACAAAGGTTGCAAAGCACTAGGAGCAAACTTTCGGGCAAAGAGAAAACAAACTGAAGAGTTTCTATTGTTGTATTGGCATCGATGACCGCTGCGAACTCGATTGATAAACTCTTCCGTAATGTCTGTTCCTCCAAATGTAGCTGGGTGAGCACCACCCTGGACCAGTCCACCCATGTTATGCTTCTATTTGCCAAGCCATTCCCCGCTCGAATGGTCATCATGGTGGGGAAATAGTGCTCATCCACATAACAAGCTGGTCTACAATACTGTTTGAATATCGGATAATATGTAGTGTCTTCAACAATGTTCATGGCAAGCTTTCGATTTACTTCGAACCATTGAGAGCCTTTACGCCACTGCGTGATATTCACTAGAGGGGCCATGTTCTTGTTATAGCGTCCTCTTCCGAACGGTCCAGGATCATCAAACACACCCATGAAGCTGTATTTGGACTTCATTATATAATTGTAGATGAAACTAAACTTGTAGAGTGGAATGCATGATTCAGACAGAAGAAAAAACCACTCGTTGGAGATGTCGAGCAATGCATTAGCAAGTAGTCTTCTTTCAGCATCAATCATGCTCATTCTTCCCCACTCAGAAACCTGCAGGAGGAAAATTCCATTACTTGTGGCGTGAATAATGAAACTCTCCACTAAAAGTTTAAGGCTCACATGTAAACTATCACAAAATGGAAACCATAATAAGCTTTTATGTATTTTCAATGTTTGGATGAAACACTCAGAGATAAGGGAAAAAAATAGAGTTTATGCACGAAAGTGACATAAGAATTATCACAAGTCTAAAATGCAGCCAAATCTCCAGTGTATAAGCAGAAGCGATTGATGCAACCACAACTGGATAGCACAAGGTTTATGTAAACATCGCTGCATATTCCTTCAAAATTAAGCACCTGAATAATAACTTTACAACCTTTCCTTTGCATCTCTTACTTCCTAAAAAGAGCACGAAGTCTTATATAATGACTCAAATAACTTAAAACGAAGAAAAAATTACTAGCAATGTTATGTTACCTATTTTATAAATTGTATCTTCACTAATATGCTCAATGCAAAAAGGCACATCCTTCATGGTTTACCAGTCAGTTAAACAAATCCATCATTCATGTCTGTTTTTATTCAAATGATTTTCTTATCACCCTCTCAGTGCTAATCAGTGCTATTCTCAGTGCTTATCATCCTTCATGGGAATGCTGAAGCTTGGATTCAGGGAGAGAGTCACTTTAACATGTATATTGGGCTGTTAATCCATAACATCAAGAGAAACAACCCTTCAACCCTGTTAGAGGCATAAAATCCAACCTTGTGCTTTCACCTATCAGTTTATGCTACTTTTACCATTACATGGTGTTAGAATTTCTATTTCAGCATAAGAGAGTGAACTTGAGCATCGTCCATGCTTCAACCTTGAACGACCCTAGAGTGATAGGGTATGCTAGATATGTAAAACCAATCTTGTTCTGATACATAGCAGCTTAAAACTTTGGTAGTTTTGGTCCTTAACAACCCCTGATTAAAAATATATATTAGGATAATCAATTAGAAAAACCTTTTCATTTTCCCATGAAATCCTAAAAATGTGCAGACTGCAGATCATCCATTAGGACCATATCTTAATCAAAGCTACAGAATCCTCTGCCATAGTGCCATACCTCTCCTTGGAATCTCAACCTATTAACTCCTGGGTGATCATATTTTTATTCTTCTCCCAACCATTACTTATGTCTTTAACATAGAACCAAACATAAGATTAGAAGAGACAATAACTCTCCACTTAACTCTAAACTTTTGCAACTATATATAGCTAATTTGGTGACATGCTTAATAGTTTCCATGTTCCAACTCATCTTCAAGACTAATAAATACTCTGAATCATCAACATTTGTACACACATCCTAAAATTTTTAGTTGCATTGCCATCAAGATACTGCTGAACTTTTTGTCACTCAAGTCTGTCAGACACCTGAATCCACAACACAGTAAACCTACATGTTTGGCATGCTCTAAGGTCTCTTCCCTAGTTCCTTGCCTAAATTTAACAAGAAGATGACTAGTAAAACCTAAACCTATACATAATACATAGAGCACACAGATGCCAAGATCATAAAAGACGAAATTCTTGCCACAACCTCGAAACAAGCATAAACAAGGCCTAAGAAAAAGAGAAAGAGAGATAATCTGTCAACATCTCCCTGTAATATACAATCTAAACAACCAAACTGGCACCATTTAAGCATTAGCAACTTCAGAACAAGGAGGGTTTTACAAGGGATAAATGAAGTAATGAACAAATGACATTTACATCAACAAATAGCATAAGGACCAATAATTCAATATCACCATACCTGGCTAGGGATTTGCCTTTTATAAAAGACAGAAGAAGGAGGGAATTGAGGCTGAAACGACGGCAGTGAATGAATATATACAGAACAAAGCCTCTCATGTCCCTTGAAAAACCTTTCCCAAAGGGGTGCTAAAGGCAATGGTCCCTTGGTCAGGAACATGAATGCAATCTTGGGAACTCTCTTAAAGGGAAACTTCTTGATCCTAGGAACAAAGGAAGCTCTCCAAAGAAGTTCATTGTCACTCATATTGTGGATAGGATTCGAAGAGGCCTAATCCATTCCTCCAAACCAAGTGGCTCCTCCTGATGACATGGCTGAAGAAAACTAGAGCTCATTGTTGTTGTGACCACGCTCTCAATCCCAAAATGCTTAAGAGTGTATATGCTTATAACTGAGAACACAACACACACAGCAAGAAACAGCACAAGCAGCCTCAATAACCTTAAAGGCAAGCCTTTGGTTTGGTTTGTTCTCTCTTTTCCTTCTTCATTAATCATAGCTCTCGATTGCATCTTCCTTAAAAAAAACAACTAAAAACAAATTAAATAAAAAAAAAACTACTATGGTGATCACAATTCACAACCCTCTTCCCTTGCTCTTGGTTATGTAAGATCCAATCAGAAAACACAGTTTATGGTTAGAAAACTGCCACCAAAAGAGTCAACCTTGTATGCAAATGAAGTCAACTCTGACCTTAGCATCAGTGAATATAATAAAGGCATGAAATGAAAATTTCTATCATATGGCCATCAAAGCTTCAGAAAAATAATAATAATAAACAAAAAGTTATGGCACAACATAATCACCACTGTGAGCAATAAAACCTCAATAGATCTAAAAGGGGTGCCATAGATTTTGCCAAAAATCAAATTTTGAACAAGTGATGTTGGGAAGACCAAGATTATGAGCACATGGGGTATTAACAACAAAACAAAGACTTTATATGAAAATTAAACGGGTGACTGCAGAATCAGTGGAAACTGAAACTGAAGGAGTTGGAATTAGAAGAAGTGGAGAGTGAGAAGAAGAAAGAGTGAATTTGCATATGTTGTGTAAGGTGTTTTGTTTAGTAATATGCATAGGTTTTGGAGATACTTTGATGGATGAATGAATGTGTGTTTTGAGGGATCTTGTTTGTTTGTTATGCACTGCACACGGACAGCGGCAAAGTTTGTTGTGTGTGACGACTCTTCTGTGTTTGGAGTTGCCACTTTGGCACGTTGTAGGGACCAGGAAAGTGAACACACCAAACCTTGAATTCAGTCTCCAATTTTCCACTTTTTTTTGGTTAGCTTAGATATTCAGGGTTAACCTAGGCGTGCAACCCACAAACTCTTAACTCATTGATATATATATATATATATATATATAGATATATATATATGAGTACCACTAGACTATGTGTTTATTTGCAGTCTCCAATTTTCCTTCCTTGTTCTGTGTATGACTTTGTTTTTTTTTTAAATAACCTGTTCTATATACATAATATAGCTATAATATTGTCAATCAAGCTCAAAAAATAAACCTAAAATATTATAGATTTAATTCTGATGCATTTACTATATAAAGCGTCATCTAATCATGAATTATTTCTCACATTTATTTTATTCCTATTTTTACATATCAACCAAATACTTCCTTAAAACGTGATACAATAAAAAAATTAAATTGAATGGTTATTGATGCATCAAACTTAAATTCTACTATTATTACTCACACTCAATTATAGTAGCCTTCATTTATATTTTTATAGGTGTTGTCATTTGATAACAATGGGGCATATTTTATTTTAATTACACTTATTATTTAATTTATTTCTAAAATAGATATAAAAAATTTTATTTCTAAAAATGGTGTATATTTAACACTTTTTATACAATTATACTAACTTATCCACGATTTGTTTGCAAATATAGTTTATCCAATGAAGCACCTCTTGGGGAAAATTCAAACAACGAGTTAAGTGAAAGAACTATACATTAAAGTTAACATCATATCTTAATTTAAAACCTTAAAACAATGAGTCTCTAAATCCTCCTATATTATATACTATTTATTTAATCTATTCAACTAATATGAGATTTCACTTCTCACACTTGAAACTCTAACAACACATTTTTAATTGAGCAATGCTAGTTAAAAAATTTGTCAAAATATTTTATCAAAATTCTTTAAGAGTAAACTCTCATTGAAGCTCTTAAATCTGCATGCTTGAGTCACTTGAATTTAGAATCCTAAAGTTGCAAAATGTAAGTCAAGTTAATCTCAAAATTCATTTTTATACTTTACTTTTACGTTTTCTCTAAGGTGTCTGACATACTAGTGATAAACTAACCTCTTACTTAGTTTCAAAAGTGGTATAATTGAATAATAAGTTCAAATTGCTAACATATGTCAAATATAGTAACAATATTTCTTATATATACAAGTCATATTATAGTTTTCAACTATATTTATCTCCATATAGTTAAATTAAGAGAGCCCAACTATAATGTTATTCTATCAGTGATATGTCATGCCATATTAGCAACAACAAAAAATGACAACACAATAACAAAAATGAGATTAGGGATTGATGTAGCTTACATTTTGAAACTTCGAAAACTAAAAATCTAATTTTTAAATCCAAGAATAATGACTTATGCTTATAATTTTAGGGCTAATGTGAACATTTGCTTTAAAATAATTGGATAAAATAAAATTATAGAATCCACACATTCAATCAAGAGTTAATAAAAAGTAATTTTTTTTAAATATGAAAAGTTATGTATCTTACCAATCCAATTCTAACAAAATTTGAGAACTCTATTTTTTCTCTTCTACTTTCCCTTATTCTTTTCTTTTGTTGTAAGTTAAGGATAACATTTTAAAAATAATTTATAATTTTACAATATACGGGTAATTTGGGTTTTTTCCTTGGGTTTACGGGTAATTTTGGTCCCCCAAAAAAATCTGTAAAATTCGCTAAACACCATATTTTTGTATATTCCTCCATAATTCCATATATGAGTAAATCACCCTTTAAAACACCATATAAAAATTATTTCTTTCCAATTAAGACAATATCTATTGGATCAGTTATTTGGTTTCTTTGGTTCTTCCTCAAGGATGACAAGCGCCTGCCACAAGGACGGTATTTACAATGCTGTTGGCTTCATTCAATGTCAACTTTTTCCTCTGTGGGGACGGCATAACTGCAGAAGGGAAAAAGTTCCTTGTATCTTTGTATTTGTCACCTCTACCAAAGTCAAGGAAAAAATAGGCATTGCTTTCAGTTCATTAATTAGTTTCTTCTGCCAAAACAAATATTCAGGAGAAAATCGTTAAACTATACAGCAGTATTTATAAAATTTAATAAGAACTAGAATGTTAATGTAAAAATATGATATTATTTTACGGAATGCTGAAGTTTAAAAATAATCTTGATAATATGCTGCAAAAATTACATAAACAATAGTAATTATCCTGCTCGTTAAGTGAAAAAAGAACAAGAAGTGTTTCTTTCTTTTATATATATATAAGATGCATTGAAGCAAAATATAACTCCATAAACAAAAACAATTGGCACAATTTACTTTTAGTCATTAGGATTGAGTTACTGACAAAGGATTTGAATAATTTATTATCAATATATAAGTTTAAATCTCATTGTCTTTCAAATATATGAACAAAAAAAGAAAAGATACACACAAAGTTACGTCTCGAGCTTCTTTGCTAAGACACCTGGGGCAGCTAGCACTTCCCGCTGCAAGCCTTTTCTTCGGTTTTTCTTTTTCTCGCTAACATCATTTGGTGCACCTCAAAAACAACTTTTGTCCGATTATAGCAACTTCAGCACAAGGACCTAACGTCCATTTTGGAACACTGAAGTTGCAGCTTCACAGATTATTCGTCATGCAATCCAAAACCGCAATAACAAATAGATATAAACCGTTCGCATTAAAATTGTACAACAATCACTCACTCTTAAAATTAGTGACCTGTAATGCTGTAGCGTAATGCCACTAGCACAATTGACGACCAATTACAAACTTTAGTATAAAACTTGGCTTTTTGAAATCTCTGCGTGCTTTGAAAATATCTTATGGCTTTCCATTTTGATCACCCTTTAATAATTTTTGAACACTATACCTGTGAGTGAGACACCTCTCAGGGTGTTTGTGACCCAATTTAATTAGGCAGAGACACGGATCAAGAGGCACTTTTGGACAATGAGCTGTTTCAAAAGGTGGAATAGATCAATGATATGACATACCTTTCTAAAATTTTGGAACAGGACATCCAAAATCAGGGATATGCACTTCACTTTGCATTTTACAGAAGCTACAGTGATGAGAATGAATTTCAATAAAGAAGAACATGGAAAAAAAAAGTGTACGAAACTCCCACTCGGTAGCTATACACAGCTTTACTCTTACCCCTACAAGCAGAGAAACTATTTCCAAGATTTAAACCCATAACCTCCAATTCATAAGATAAGCTGCCTTACCGTAATGTTGAGACTTGCTCTCACTAGAAGTATATAATGTGACCAAAAAATACAGATAATTGTGCCTGTGTTTATTTAAATGGAAACAGAATAGGTTCTCACTAGAAGTATATAATGTGACCAAAAAACAGATAATTGTGCCTGTGTTCATTTAAATGGAAACAGAATAGGTGAGGGAGGGGAAACAATGGGAGAAGAATGGATTATGGAATACGTAGCTGTCAAAATAGCAAGACAATATGGGATGTTCAGCTGCTGCTCTTGGAAGAAACCAATGTTTACTGGGGAGCCATTCAAATTTTTTGATACATGAAGAAAGAAAAAGACTTTTTTTTATAGTAGGAGTGGAGAGTTTAAACAGAAGAGGAGTATTTCAAATTATTCCATTCTTCTCAAATTATCCAACATAGCTTCCTCCCAATAAGATGACCTGCAGATGGAGAAAAGCAATATGTCTTCGACTCAACGCTTAAGTACCAGATGTGGTTGCATTACAAAACGGGGATGGTAGGAGATGTGTCTCACTCTGAGTACAGGGCTCAAAATTGTTAAGGAGGTTCTCTTATTAGGAAGGTAATTGAGATTGGAAAAAGACATCAAAACAACACACCTTTCAAAACATGAACCACAGTGTACTTCATCAATCACTTGGAACTAAGAAGTTTTTCCCTCCAAGAAATATACCAGGGTTAACATGTAAAGTTAGAAAGTTCCCACCAATTCCATGCCTAGTTACAATGCATCACACAGCACAAAGGCTCATCCAAAAGAGAACAGTCAGTTTTATGTACCAAGAAAATATGCAAACAGCATATTAGTTCTCTCTACTTCACCACATCAAATGTAGAACGAACATTGGATATCATGACAGGGCACTCTCCCTTCTCGTCATATTCAGCGAACTCTCCACTTGACAAGTCAACATCTTCAAACTTGGTTCCCTCCAGCTACAAAAGTGCAACATTTATTATTTAGAAAATAGGGACAAACATGCAGAAAATTTATAATATCATAAGAATATGAAGCATGTCAAAAACAACATAATCAGGTGCGTAAATGACAGAATTAGCTGATAAATCTTACACTCATTAAGAAGAAATAACATACGCAAAATGACAAGGAAGAAAAACAGAAAGGTATCCAAATGACTAAAATTATTCCAGTACAAGAAAGAAATATGAAAAAGAAGAAAGCTAATACCTAAGGGCGTAAAAGGATTCAGGTTTCCACATCAGGAAAAATGATCAACTAGTGGTCTAGTGCAACTTTTGCATAAAAATTTAGTTCAAGAGAGCAGAGGGGATTATCTGGCAAATCTAACCATAATTTGGACCTACAAATTCATAAAGAAACTGATATTGAACTTAATCATCATCTCATATCATTATTGGTAATATCATTTCTACAGACAGTGGAGTAGAAATCAGAATTCATGTAAGTTTTGAGTTCCTATTGGACAATAAAAGTATAAGCTATTTACAATATTTAGTTTATATATCAGCAACATTGAACAGTCAAAGAAGATCAGAGATATGATGCCAAAAGTATTGAAAAAACAATGAGCAACAATAAGGAAACTCACCGACTCAACTTTCCATCCACCAGCAAATACAAAATCTACTGGCTCATAGCCCCTGCAGTCAAATAACATCAATGGGGCATACTTCCCTGATTGACTTTCTTCCTGTGTAAGCGGTTTACCTCTGCCTTCGATCATTGTCACTGTGCCCTCCCTGCCACAAAATTTGCACTGCATGCCAAGTAAAGGGTATTAAGAAACCACCAGCTGCTGAAACAAACACCTTGAAGAATCTAACATAAAGGAAAGTATTGCTTATCAAGTTAAGCAGCAGAATTATATAACATCACCAAAGTCTTTCTTCCTATGTCAGATACAGAGTATAAGCACAAGGGCAAATGTGCTAAGTTAATAGAGTTCCACTCAGTTGTTACTTGAAAATAAGCTTACAAACATCTAAATCACACTACAATAAAACCTAAATTCCAGAGAGCTCATTCAATCTGTGACCACATTCAGAGCTACATTTTCTTTGTGTTTCTACGAAGCACTTATTCTACCTTATATAAAAGAAGTTGATGGAAACCATAACAGTCAAAATTGCAAATGATACATTGGATATCACCTTGTGGTTTTCCTCACATATTTTAACAAAATCAAATAAAACGAATGCATATAAAGTAAACACTGACAAATTGTACAAGTCCAACCTAGACTTTTACAGTAGGCGAAATTTACAACTACAATTACTGGTTAGTGTGCAGCTCTCTGAATGAACAACAAGTTGCAAAATGATCCATGTAAGAGAAGATTATCCAACTTTAAATATACATATTCAAAATTATAAAACGAACCAACATAACTGATCCATCTATTGAATTGAATGATCCAAAAGTCAACGACTAAACTACTGTTTTTGAACCCTAGAAGATCCATACAAATTAATCTATGGTACCTCAATGATCAATCCTGTTATCGCCAATGGGCGTCATTAGTGTTAACAAGTTTTTTAAGGATTAATTTGTCTTCTAGGGAATAATTTATCAGTGTCATGATCTTCAAAGGACTAATTCACCAAACATCTTTCAAAGGACTAATTTGTCAACATATTGATCTTTTAAGGATCAAATTGGTAGTTCCACCTCTTAAGGATATGTTTGGTTGGAAAGTAAAAATGAGAGTAAATTTTCCATAATTGAGCTTTATATAACTTTACACATACAATCCAATCAATGAAAACTTCACCCCATTTTTACCCTCCCAACCAAAGATACCCTAGAAGACAGCTAACAAAGGGAGCTTACCTTCTGAACGAGGTGGGTGGTTCCCTTGCTATTAGGAAGAGGAACGGTGTCGTTCAAGGACACACAAGTCTCTTTCTGGCTCAGTTCACCGCATCTCCCACATTTCAACTACACCCAAAAAACAAAATAAAAAATAAATAAAAATAAATAAAAAATAAATCACAAGAATAATAAGAAAATCATATGCAAGCATATAAAATAGAAATTACAACAAACAATCATAATTCATAAGCAATTATTATTATTATTATTTCCCAACCTCTTCGAGAATTTTCGGAAGGAATTACATATCGCTCGACCAACTTAACAAGAAAAACAAGAAAATGGGGAAGTGAAAAGAGGAGAGGGGTAAAATGGGGAAAAGGGGACCTTGAAGAGGTAGGAGAAGTTGGGGTCGTCAACGCCAGCTTGGGGTTGAAGATCGGTGAGGTTCTCAAGGTCAGCACTGATCTTCAGCATGTAGTTCACCATCTTTCTTCTTTCCTCTTCGCTTCTATCGCAAGCGCGCTCTCTCGGTTTCTCTCTCTCTCTCTCGCTGTACTCTGCAAATGCTTTTCTGCTTTCGGGGTTGGAGAGTGGATGGTTCTAGAAGCTACGTATTACGGAACTAGGAGCTGCCCAGAACAAAAATGTTGCAATTTTTTTCAACTGACATTGTCTAAAAAGATTCTTTTAATTCATTCAAAAATAGAAATTATTTAACTTTAAATTTGATGCTCAATTATAATTGTCCGATTCAAAAGTTTTCCTTATCTGAAAATAAGTGTCTTCCTTATCTGAAAATAAGTGTCTACTTGTAAAATTCAAGTAGTATTAATTGTTTCTTTCTAATAATATCTTTATTAAATATTATTAGAGGAGGAGAGTAACATAGTGAAAGAATAAGAAAGTTAAAGTATTAAAAAAAATAAGGATGATATAGTTAATTACTCTTTATTTTCTTAAAAATTGACGTTCTTTATATCCTTTTCTTAATTTTAATAAATATTTAAAATTAAATAATTATTGAAGTTGAAAAGAGACTAAAATTTCAAGTCATAAAAAAGTTAAACTTGAAATGCTCTCCGGTAAAAACATCTCCACACAAATTCGTTTACAAAAAATGAAAACCCCCTTGCATACTTCTTTGAAAATTTAAAATGTAAGTCCAATTACTCCCTGTAAAACGTTTCTGGATCAATTTGATACATTTTTTTAAAAAATTTTCCAAGATCATATGGGGGTTACCATTTTTCAGGGACAAAATTGCTCAATAACATTTTTGCTAGAGCCCACTTAGACATTTACTCTCTCATAAAATTCTTTTGAGTTAATTTGTATATTTGCAGTTTAAAATATTTATATTGTTATCTAATCATATATCACCAAATCAATAAAAGTGATTTAAATCTCACACACTAATTGAAAAAATCATGCAAATAAAATGATTTGATTAGATGGTACTATGAAACTTTTTTACACTATTAATGAATAGAAATTAAACTCTTTTTCTATTTTAATAAATTTAAATTATCAAATATTGTTAAAATACTATAATTTTGTCATTAATTAATAATTATGTATATATCATATGTTATCTATTTTGGCATTTAAATTAATAAACTATAGTGAAGATCAATGTAATTTTAAAAATCTAAGAGGCATCTAGTGATAGTTTTACAAATAAAGTGGTGTCAAATATAATTAAACTAAATTTGATGGCAGTTTAGTGTGTGTGTATATATATTTTTTAATGATTCTTGAGGTGGCTGAAAAATGAAGCATGCATTTCATGTCAAAGATCCAATGAAGTCATCATGTAACAGAAGTTGAATGACATCTAG
>JAMLFY010000015.1:4880416-5033866 GCA_030441495.1 Dalbergia oliveri | reverse complement strand
TTTTGGTGAGCACATATGGAAACTAAACATCTTTTAATTTTGCACTTTTCATTTTTAGTTAAGCAAAATTGCTTTTAACGTATCAAAACAAGAACCCATTCCATTAATAAAAAAAAATTTAAAAACAGTGTAAAAATATTCATATGTACTAAATTTATTTTTAAAATGCTGTGCATTGTATGGGATCTATAAGGTATCAGACCAATAACAGAGAAAACTTGAACAAGACTATTGTATATTTTTTTCAACACTACTCTATTTGTTTTTTTTTATTGCTAATTTTAACACCGCTTGGAAAAAGAAGTTAGGGTTTAATCTTAATATCCTGAAATGTAAATAAATTTTACACTATTTTATAGTCAAATTATCTCAATTACATAACTTTTAAGTAGTAAAATTTTATCTCAAAAATATCATTTGTATATAAAAAGTATCATTTCATCTACTTTCACTGAAAATAATTTTTTCCACTTGAAAATGAGTTTTGATGAGCACATATAGAAATCAAATATCTTTTTAATTTTGCACTTTTCAATTTTAGTTGAACAAAATTATTTTTTGAAGTGTATCCAAACGAGCACCCATTCCACTAATAATAAAATTAAACTAAACTATTTTTGTTAATGTGACAATACTAGTTTGATTGGATGACAATGTAAAATTAAAAATTTTTTTACTATTATTGCATAGAAATTAAACTAAAGTTAAGGGTGAAAAGATTTTAAGGTTGAGGGGTAAAAGATAGGTGGGAGTTTTAATGGATAAGTTTCATGTGTAATTTTACATATAACTTATCAATGAAAGTTTTTACCACATTTTTACCCACACAAACCAAACTGTTAGAATTTAATTAAAAATGAGTTAAAATTTTCTTGGATGAATTATGAGTTTAAATCTACTCACATAAAAGCTTATCTATAAAAAGTTTTCATCTAAATTTTATCCCAACTAAACACGCCTTTGGTGAGTTTTTCAAAATTTTCAACAAGGATGTGTTTATGAAAATTTTCAATGACTTCAATGATTGAAACTTCAAAAAAATTTCCGCTCTTGTTCTTCAACCCGTGTCTTAGGGTTCAACAAAACCCTTATATTATGCCATAAATTTATTTCATTATTTGTAAATTGATTAAACGTATATCCCATAATTTTGAAAGTTGGGTATTCATGACAATTGTATCGGCCCAATTTAGAGTTTATTTGGTTTTAGTTTTAGTTTTTATTTTTAATTTTCAATTTTTAGAAATTTGTGAAGGAAAAACTGAAAACTGAAAATGAAAATTGAAAATTGAAATTTATAATTTTTAAAATTTTTAGTATTTCCTTCATAAAATCTAAAAAATTAAAAATAAAAATTAAAAACTAAAAATTAAAACTAAACATGCTCTTAATTTCCTTGTTTAGGTGAAACAATGCGTTTAGTTTGGTTGGGGAAACCATCGTGATCGAAAAGCACATGCAGCCCCTGCGTCACGTCAAATGCTGAGAAAATTTTGCCTGCCTACAGTCTTCGTCCCATGACCGACTTTTACCAGTGAAGACGGCATGTGGTCTGTCAATTATTGAAGAGTCGTCATTTCTGGTCGATTTGTCCATTATCTACTTTTAGAAAATATTACTAAATATTTAAAATAAAAAATTGAAGTGAATGAGTGGATATATTATCTTCTCTGTGACTTAGTACTAATTTTATATACTCAAGTCACATAAAAATTAATACCAAGGAATCACGTATTTCATGAGCCTTTCCATATTAGATATAAATGTTGCTAAAAGTTCTAATAAAAATTCGCATGGTAACGACGTAGGTCCATGCCTCCTGTAAGACAAAATCATAAAGAATAACCAATAGTCATTAGCCCAATCTGTTGTTCAAAATACAACATCCTAGTATCTTACATACCATCATCATAAGGCACTTAGAACCACTCAATTCACAATATTAATATAGCAATGTCATATCAGGAAATCAGTCCTAAGACTACAAAATACAAAATATAGAAGAAATAAAGGTCTCACAACCCAAATACAAAAGAAAGATCCAAGTGTCAACTCCAAAATAAAAATGACATGTAATTCTATAAGCATTTCAAAATATCAAAAGAGATCAAGTGACATAGCGCAATCTCCAAACAAAGCAAAAGCAACGGTACTCCACCTAAGTTTCTACATTAGGTCTACCTCATGAGATGATATGGAAGAAGGGAAAGGGTGAGAAATCAATTGAAATCTCTAGGGGAATATGCAACTAACATGACATCATATTCATCTCTAGTCTACCTTGGTTTCTTTGAAATCATTAATATACAATCATGAGATTCAATTTTAGAATTTCGCAATTCCTTATCAAGGTAGAGGTGTCTTTTAGCATGGTCTTAATATGAGATATACATGCATGCATGAAAGAACTTTACTAGTATAATTAAAGAGACATGCAAGCATGGAAAAAGATTAGACTTATTCATTAAATGTCATAACATGCATAAATGACTATCCTAATACAAAACATCGAATACATCATAGTTAAGGTTTTTTTTTCTTTGGTCTTATCTACTTCATGACTTTTGTGTTTCTATTAATATCACTATCCTTTTCTCTCATCGATCTTATTTAGATACTTTAAAAGTTATGAGCTAATGCTTAATCGTCGTAAGTTCTAATGTGAAGGACAAAATCCTCATGTGCACTATAAAGAAAGTCATGCCCAGTCGTGGCCCTCAAAACGATTAAATGTCGAAACCTTTTTGTTGACATAAGTCAACCCTTAATCTTTATGTCTTAATTCTAATTTCTTATCCTTAGTTTCACTTAGACATTTAATCAAACAAATAGTATATATAATGAGCAATTTTCGTACATAACGTTGCTCATCACAAAACATCACCAAAAGTCATATTTCTAAGTTTTATGCATTAAAAACAAGGGATCATATATCTATATAGATCAAACACTTAATTTTTATAAAAATCCAACTCAAAGCATAACAAAAACATGGTAAAATAGACCTATCCAACACATGGCCAATTTACACTTTTATGCGTATAATTTCCAAGATTCCCTATCAACTTAGCTTTCTACTTTTGTAAACATTAGTATTGCATTAAACTAACTATCCATCCAACAAATATACAATAGCTCAACCCCAAATAACATTTACTTCATTTAGACATTTTCTCAAACACATATCATGCATACTTCATTTTCATGCGTAATGCTTCACTATGTGACACCACACTTAAGGCTATATTTTAAAGCTCTCATGCATAAAAAATAAAGGTATACATATATATATATACAGCCAACATTCAATTTCTTAAAATCCTCCAAAAACTCAACCAAATCATGGTATAAAATAATTAATTAAAATCAGAATTGCAAATAAAAATAAAAAAGAAAGAAAGCGAACGTAGAAGGTTACCAAAAGATGGTTTTCACTAGAGATCAAGACAACCAAAGCTCCTTGAAGTTTGATCTCCCAAGGAAGGAAACAAAAGCTTTTTCTTTCCTTAATCCCAATTTTAGTTTGCACTAGAATAGGTAGAAGGAGGTTTTTCTTGAAAACTAATGGTGGATTTGAGTTTGTTGGGTGGAAGAGCTATGAAAAAGTGTATTTATTTGTTGGATTTGGTGAAGAATTGAAGAAGATAGGAGGTTGGGATGATGGAAGAAGATGAAGAGAAAGAAAGGAAGGAGAAGGAAGAAGAAGAAGAATGATGGGTGGTGTATGTGTGTGTTGTAACCGTGAGTGAGGGAAATAATTGGGGATTTGGGTTTTTTTTCATTTTTTTTTAAGAGTGTGGGTGTGTATGAGAAAGGTAGTTTATCAATTAGTATATCTAAGTGAGAGTAGTTTAATAATTTCACATACAAAATAACTAACGTAAATATGAAACGCAGATTAAAATATTATTTTCCATACCTCTAATTTTACATAAAGATAATTCAATTTTCCATTACTAACCAAAGCAATTAGTATAAAGAAATTGGGTTATATTCTCAACATTTGTATTGCTGAATGCCAAATGTTAAAACAGTGCCGTGCAAATGACTTATGAAAGCACATGCAATTATTTTCTTTGCTGTTTTTTTCAAAACCATCCTCCCCAGGTTTGATTATAGCAAATGATATTTTGAAATCCATAAGTGGATATGACATATCACATTTATTTTACTTCTACTCTGTGGTCTCATTCATTTAATTCAATAAGTTCATCAAAGGATAATAAAATGAATATCAAATGGGACATCACTCTTTGAATATCAAAATAGCATTCAAATTATTGATTAACCCACACGACTTTTACACATTTAGTGGTACTTAATTTCTTCGAGCCAAATAGAAGTGCCCTTGGTGAATTAGCTGCATGTAGCAGTTGTCCCCATCGTGTAAATTCGGTAACCAGTGGTGGCGGAAGTTGAAAAGAAATTTAGGGGGCAAGTAATATGTAACATAGATAATGATAATAAAATTAAAATTAATTTTACATTATATATATAAATTTTTTAAATACATTGAATAAGAGAAATATTTTATATGAAAGATAAAATGAGCAAATTTTAAGTCATTATGATTAGTCTAGTCATCAGAAATGAGAATAATTTGCAATAAAAGTTGTTTAAAAGTTACATTGATCATTTACAAAGTTAGATAATTATATGTTTTACTTTTACCCTTTTTTAAAGATCTAATGACAAAGGTTGTTTCACTCACTCCATAAACTCTCTTTAAGCTTTAAAATAAATCACTAACAAGAGATTTTTCTTTCTCACCTTATAATGTTGCTCAATGTTTTTTTAATGTCTTAAAAATGTTAACAATTTAATCAATATTTTAGCATTGACAATTTTCCTTCTGACGTATTTGGTATGGAGGTAAAAGTGGAGAAAATATTATGAACAAATCTAATATGTAATTTCATGGATAAATTTTATGTGAAAACTTATACATTAAGCTCATGAGAAAAAAAAACCTGTCATTTTCACCATACCAAACACAAACTTAATATAAATAATCATACTATTTATAAAAAAAAACTCATCTTTATTATATTTATTGTGTGATAATACATCATTTTTTTTCAGTTAGAAAATAAACTAACAAACTCTAAAGTTAAAAAAATCATAATTTTTTCAATAGATAACACAACTCTAAATTCTAAATTGGAGGAGTAATTCAAGGAAGACACAATTACAACAAAATGAAAAAAATCAAAATATCACCCCAAAATAACAAAGCGACACTCATAATCTAAAAGTTAAACAAAACACAAATCCACTCGTGATGGCAAAAAAAAGCCCCATACGTCTAAGCATTTGAAACTACACATAACAAATTACATATTAGAATTTACTACATATATATTTCCCTTTCATCAATTGCATTGCTACCCAACCATCATAAACTCAAAATTCACTTACCAAAAAATCTCGTTTATATAGGGTAATATTTATTATGAAATCTATTTATTATACAAAGTATATATATAAGTTAATTTTTCAAAAAAAAAAATTGGGGCATTGTCCTAAGCACGGCCCGTGGCAACCACGGCTTCCGAGTGATGCAAGCTTAGCATTGGCGTTGAAATGCATGAGATGAGAGTCACTAGGTCTTTTCGTCTTTGTATGGAAATTTTGAGTAGTGTCGAATTGACGGTTTCGCCCTTGCTTAGCTGTTTTTTGGCTTTGGCGAGAGAGTTGATCAAGTTAATCATCTTGTTTGGGACCCTATACCAATAAAAGTGGTTTCTATGTTCTGAATCCTACACACAACATGGCTTTCAATCCGATTATTCTCGTTCTGTTCTTGCTCCCCTTAACCCCACCAGTGCTTTCAAATGAACCCAAAAATGCTGGAAACATGATTGAGTTGGGCTCTTCGCTCTCTCCCGAAGGAAACACATCTTCATGGGCATCGAGTTCAGGCCATTTTGCATTTGGCTTTTACCCTCAAGGTGATGGCTATGCAGTTGGAATATGGCTGGTTGGTGCAACCGAGAGTGACAACACCGTTGTGTGGACCGCCAACCGTGACGATCGGCCACTCTCCGCTAATTCCACGTTGCAATTGACCGTAAATGGCCTGGTTCTTCAACAAGGGAGTGAAGGCCAAAGAGGTCTACTCATTGCAGCTTCAGAGCCAGCAGGGTCAGCATGTATGCTTGATTCTGGTAACTTTGTGATCTATGGCATATTGGGGGCCTCGAATGTTGTCTGGCAAAGCTTTCAATACCCGACTGACACCATATTAGGAGGGCAAAGCATTCAATACGCAAGGACTGTAACTAATGGAAGCTATCTGGTGTCTAGTTTGTCCAAATCAGACCATTCCAGTGGGCGTTTTGTCCTTGTGATGAATATTTACGACCTTGTTGCATTCCCTTTGAACAGCAGGCGTTCAGCTGAGAATGTTTACTGGTCCATCGGTCCCGAGTATGAACCAGGGTCGGGGGCACTCAGGTAAGACACATAAATATTCACTTATTTATATAATCATTTTTTATATAATTAATTATGTGAGAATTATTTTATGTTTTGATATTTAAAACTAAGTCTTTAACTAAGAAAGTGATTTTAAGATAATTTATTTTATTTAGATCGTATGGAATAATCTGTTTATTATATTAAATAATATTTGATACTTAAGTTAAATTAGTAAAAATATTATAATCTAAAATAATTACCTTTTACTTATAAACTTATTTTTAGCTTAAAATTATTAACTTTTAATTATAATAACTTTTTACAATTCTCACGCACAACGTCTAGCTGATGATAAATTGTCAAGTGCTATGATTTTATTTGTCTCCATTACAAAATTTTTATTTAGTATTCTAGTTAGATCCTTGCTAGTTATTATTGATATACTTATTGAAGTTGTGTTTCTCTAATACTCCCTTACTCTGGTATATAAACCCATCTGCTAAGTTAATGAAGTCATTAGATTCATTTTTAGTAAACTACCAATTAGGCCCATGAAAATAAGGTTGGCAAATTTGTTCTACGATTAAAAAATCATTTTTGGTCCCTCATTTTAGAGAGTGTTTATCCATCTCATGAACATGTAGCCGTACAACCACATGACCTCTAGCTTGTCTACACGAACAAGGTGTGCCAAGAAACTCGTTTTGTCCAAGTCCATTTTTTGTTGCCCTTGGAAACCTAGACTAGTATGGAGTGGGTGGTGGAGTGTTTTTTTTTTTTTTTAGAACGAGAGATATATATGTGCTCAAAGGTTTCTCCCCTTTTAAAATTGTGAGCCACACACTTCCTCCAATAAGTGTCAGATTCTTTCTTTTTCAGGGTTGTAGGTTTTTTAATTTGACATGTGCAAATGTTGGGATGACATTTATGTCACATATTAATTCTCAATTGATTCCCAATCAAAACTTATTTAAAATTCAATTAATTTATTTTTTAAATAATTTTTATTTTAAATAGGCTTATGTAATTTTGGTGTTTACCAAAATAACATAATGTTATATATAAGTCATCTAATGTCTTATATTAACCCAAACTAAAAAAGACAAAAAAAAAAACTGGCATAGATTTCTAAAATATGGACTTTTCATATAAAATCTTTTTCCTTTTGAGGATTTACCATCATATTGAATTTGACTTTGGAATGTGCCAGCAACCTCAATCCAATTGTAAGTCTAACATATACATGTTCTATTATGTGTGACTAACTAGGTTCATCACTAATTGGTAATAAGATCACAAAATCAAACCTTTGATCTTATGGAAACTTATTTTGAACCTAAAGTACAATTTCCAAAATACCCTTGGTTCTCATAAGTTATGGGTAACACCTGGCACAGCAGCCATGACCACTCAAATAGTGATGAATGTATCAATTAGAACATTGTAGTGAACCAATAATCATATTTCTCATGCACTCAAATCCTTTCATTCCAAGAATCCAATCCAGCTAGGGTCATGGATAATGTCAAACCCTATAGTTTAGATCATATGGATTCTCTGAGTTTTTCATTCTTTGATTAATATGACATGGACTAGAAATTCTTTTCTGTTCAAGTCCAAGTACCTTGACCAATGATTTCATGATCAAGAACAACCCCTCATCCATAGGACTTATTCTCATTTACATGAGGTAATGAATTCCATCTTTACTGGTTACATATCTCCATACATAACCAATTATAGCCATAAACCTCAATACTTATGCATGGCATGAGTATATGGAAAGTCGCAAACTATAGCTACCTATGTACAAGATAATTGTCCATAGCTTAAGGATTATATAAATTGATATGATCTAGATAATGTTTCATTGACAATAGTAAAATTACCATATGAACTTTATCTATTTGTCACGTTCAACCCACTTATCCTATAAGTGTCCACATATCTTTTTGACATCTAATATTGTATAGTATGAGACTCATTACTCCATCTTCATTAGTATCTTATACCAATCATGGAAATAGACAGAGGTGACGATCTTTCGGAATAATAACGTCCAATTAGAATTCCTATAATCATGAATTATTTTAAAGATATTGTGAGACTACTTATCACTTATATTCTTAACTCTTGAGGATGAAGTATCTAACAAGTATCTTATGGACTTATTGTAATAAATATAAATTATGGATAAAAGAATAATAAACTGTCATTAATAAGAATTATTGATACATATATTTATTAGTTCTAGGACATACAACTAACAACATGTACTACAACCTTTATTACAATTTGATAATAAAAATTTTTCTTCTACATTTCCTTGTTCTCTCTGTCCTCTTCAGAAGCAAAGGCAATTATTTTTCATTTCTTTAAATCGAATATCTCATAATGCCTTTGATCTGATCTATTGTGACATTTGGGGACCTTTTCGTGAGCACACTCATGGTGGCCATAGGTATTTTCTCGTTATTGTGGATGATCATACACGCTACACTTGGGTTCACCTCCTGAAGACCAAATCTAAAGCCTCCACTTTACGACAACCATTCTTTACTTGGGTTTCTACTTAGTTTGGTGTGGTTGTTAAGTGCTTAAGGACTGATAATGCACCCGAATCAAGACTCACTGAGTTCTCAACTTCCTGTGGCATCTAACATCAGTTTACTTGTGTGGAACGGCCTTAACAGAATTTTATGGTAGAACGCAAACATTAGCATCTGTTAAAAATATTGCTCGAGCTATTTCTTTCAGTCAAAGGTGCCACTCAAGTTCTGGGATGAAAGTGTTTCCATGGCTACATATATCATAAATCATGTTCCCTTCCTTTATTAAAACAATACTCTCCTTATTAGTTACCATCTGGTCAACTTCATCCTATCATCTCATGAAAGTCTTTGGTTGCTTATGTTTTAGCTCAACATTACTTTAGACAAGACATAAATCCACACCTCGTGTTGGTCCCTTTATTTGCTTGGGTTATTCTGCTAGCTATGAGGCATATAAACTCAACAATTTGGTTACATATTCCTTTCAAATTTCACGGGACATTGTTTTTCTTGAAAACTTTTTTCCATTCTTTTCCAATTCACTTAGTCTTCCTTTTTTTCTTACATCACCACCCACATTTGTGATTCCTTAGCTACTCATCATATTTCTCCTTCCAGCCCTATTACTGCAACTTATTCTCAACCTTTGTCAGCAGCCTTTTCACAACCCGTATCCTTACCTGTTGAAGCCCCCTTAAGGTCGTTGACAATCTAATAGGCGCTTGAGAGCACCTGCATACCTCCAAGATTTCATTTGTACTTCAGCTTCCACTATCCTTTACCCGATCTCCAATTCAATTTCCTATCGTAGGTCGAGTCCTAGTTTTAAGGCCATTGTCCATAATGTTACATTTTCTTTTTGAGCTTTAGTATTTTCACCAAGCTATTAAACATGTTGAGTGGTGTCAAGCAATGGCTGAGGAGTTACAAGTCATGACTGATAACAACACTTGGGCAATTGTGCCTCTACCACACAGAAAGCAGCCTATCAAGTATCAATGGATTTACAAGGTTAAGCATAATGATAATGGTAGCATTGCTTGCCATAAAGCACGAACGGTGGCTTAGGGCTTCACACAATTGGCAGGTGTAGATTAGATAGAAACCTTCTCCCATAGCTAAGTTGACCTTTTATGGGTATTGTTGCCACCAGAAGCTACTCACAAGTGCACTTACTTCAATTGAAATAAAGCATTTCTCAATAAAGATTTGTTTGAAGAAGTTTATGTGCAGCTGCCATTAGGACTCAATAATGGGTGCAACTTGTTTGTCATTTAAACAAATCCATCTTTGGGTTTAAACAAGCTTCAAGATAGTGGTTTTCCAAATATTCAACTTCCTTAATTACCACAACATGGGTTCTCGCTATCCATAAATGAGTACTCCTTGTTCCATCATATAATAGGTATGGTCCTTCAATGGTTATTCTTCTTGTCTATGTTGATGACATTATCCTTGCAGGAGCCAATCTTATAGCCATTCAATAGGTTTAAACAACTACTTCAGTCCCTCTTAAAAATCAAAGATTTAAGGGACGTGAAATACATTCTTGGCCTTGAGATAGCCCGCTCCTCCAAAGGTATATACTTATCTCAACACAAGTATGCCCTTTCTCTACTTGATGACACAAGTTTTCTTGCCTGCAAGCTTGCTCTTGTCCATATGGAGCCTAACATTAAGCTGAGCAAAGATGATGGTGAGATCTAGGAGGATGCTTTTGCTTATTGATAGGCTGTCCTATCCGACACTATTTCATCCTGACATTGCATTCGGCTAATTTGTGGCCCAGACCCACACTTCCCATCTTGCTGCAGTTCACCACCTTGTACGATTCGTCAAATACACTGTAGGGCAAGGGCTGGTTGGGAGGCTATGCTGACTCCATAAAGTCTACTTTTGGGTTTTGCATCTACTTAGGAGATGCATTGGTATCTTGGAAATCCAAAATGAAAGATGTAGTTTTGCACTCTTTTGCTAAGGTTAAGTTTCGTGTTGTGGTAACCTTGTTGTCATTCACATTGCTTAGAATCCCACTTTTCATGAACACACATTGATAGCCACTATATGCGTCAACATGTTCAAAAGGGTTGGCTTATGCTCATCTTCATTTCAAGTAAACATTAGTTGGCAAACAGCATGACAAAGCCTCCCTTCTTCTCTGTTTTTTATTTTATATCCAAGCAAGGACTACAAAATATCTACTTCACACTTTGGGTGGGAGTTTCACACACACACAACAACTAGTTGATGATAGATTGTCATGTCCTATTATTTTAGTTAAATCCTTGCTAGCTGGTTATTATTCTGTGTGGACTGTAGTAGTGTTTCTACATTACTCTCTTGCTCTTGTATATAAACCCATCTGCTAAGTTAATGAAGTCTTTAGATTCATTTTTCTTCATTTCACCAGGTGTAATAGTAATTTTACCAAACATCCTAGATTTTTTCAAAAAACAACTGTAATTTTTTACTAAAAAAATTTGTTTTTGCATGCTCCCAAACATGCACTAAGGCCTTTAAGATTTTTTACGTTACTGCTCATTCTTATATTTTCTTTTTTCATTTCAATTATTTATTCCAAGAAAGTGCAAATCTTCCACAAAATTTTGATTTTAATAATTTTTTTATTTGCTAAAAGTTTTTATGAAATCAAAATGTTGAGTGATTTATTATTTTTATATTTGATTTTACTTTAGGTCGTTACAACTCAGTCTTCACCTGGAAGGCTTTCTTTGCATAGGTAAGTCTCAATGTATGACTAATTACACAGACCACAAAAATGAGTTGGGAAATGCAACCTCAATCTTTCGAGCAACACTTGACGTTGATGGAAACTTCAGGTTGTACGAGCATCAATTTGTGGGGAAGGGCAATACAAAGTCAGTTGTTCAAATGTTGTGGGAAGCCTTGCTTGATGAGTGCCAAATCAAAGGGTTTTGTGGCTTAAACAGTTATTGCTCCAATGTGAGTGGCGAGGCTATATGTGCTTGTTATCCTGGTTACATCCCCTCCCAAAATAATAATAACAGTAATAACATGTTTCTGGACTGCAAATTGAACTACAGCAAAGATGATTGTATAATCAGTGCTAACCCAGGTATGTTGTATGATGTTACTTATTTGGAACATGTGTGGTGGGGTCAAGCCCCATATTTTGCTATACCAATGACGATGGAATCTTGTGAGAAGTCTTGCAAGGAAGACTGTGATTGTGAGGGAGCATTATATACTAATGGCAGTTGTTATAAATATCAGCTTCCACTTAAATATGGCAGAAGGATTTCAAATACACCATTCACGGCCCTTTTGAAGGTGAGTTCTTCAGGATATGTCAATAGTCCAAACCATACTATCTTACCACCAGCCAAGGTTGTTGAGAATAAGAGCACTTTGATAATGACTCTTGTCTATACTTTGGGTTCCATTTCATTGATTTGTGTGGTCTTTGCGATGTGTATTTTCTTCACTTATAAGCATCAAGTTTATAGGTATACTAGGTTGTCCGTAAGTTCAAATATGGGATTTATTGAGGAATGTTCATTGCGTTCATTTTCCTTTGATGAACTCGAGAAAGCAACTGATGGCTTCACAGAAGAGGTAGGCAAAGGATCTTTCGGAGCAGTTTATAAGGGTACAATCCATGAGAGTAGTGGAAGGGTTGATGTTGCTGTCAAGAAACTTGAGAAAATTGATGAAGGGGAGGGGAATTTCGAGCTGAAATCACTGCCATAGCTCGAACTCATCATAGGAATTTGGTTAAGCTAATTGGGTTTTGTATTGATGGGTCTAGGAAGCTTCTTGTTTATGAATATGTTAGCAATGGGTCCCTTTCAAATCTCCTTTTCAAGGCTAAGAAGCATTTGCCTTGGAAAGAGAGATTGAAAATCGCATTGGATGTGGCTCGAGGAGTTCAATATCTACATGAAGATTGTGAAGTTCGTATCATCCACTGCAATATTAAGCCCCGGAATATACTTATGGATGAATCATGGAATGCTAAGATCTCTGATTTTGGATTTGCAAGGCTATTAATACCTGAACATTCAAGAACTAGACCAAGGGATGAAGGGATAAGCAGATACTTGGCACCCGAATGGCAAAAGGAGGCATCACTATCTGTAAAAGCTGACGTTTACAGTTTTGGGGTGGTATTGTTGGAGATTGTGTGTCGCAGAAGAGGTGTAGAAGTAAATGTTTCCTCCCCAGAAGAGGTACTTCTTTCCACTTGGGTATATCAATGTTTTGAAACTGGGCAGTTGAATAAGCTTGTTGCATATAAGGAAGAGGAAAATGAAGATGAAGATCAAGATGTAGATTTGAAGACACTAGAGAGAATGGTTAAGGTGGGGTTGTGGTGTGTCCAAGACGACCCATCTATGCGTCCTTCAATGAAAAATGTCATCTTAATGTTGGAAGGATGGAAAGATATTCCAGTTCCTCCATCTCCACCCATCTTGGATTAAACATTTTTTAGGAACGGTATTTGTACTCAAAACTTCGGTTTATTTTAGGCTTATCAAGAAGGAGATAAATAGAGAGATGATAAGCCTATTGTATTTTCCTTTTCTATCCAACCATCTTTCATGTAACAATAAGTTCTATGATTTCATGGTATACGAGTGTTTCTTTCTATGATTTCATGTACTATAAGAGTATTTCTTGCAAAAGAAATATTATCATGTATTTTTTATTTGTCAATAATATTTTATTGTGAAATAAGGGGAAGGAACACTGTCTATAACTCCAGATGGAAAATTTTGAACCTTGTTCCACCCAAACAATAGAGGACATGTTTGAAACATGGGGATGTGCGATCACTCTTTTCTTTTTTCCGCTCATATTGGTTTTGTTGGATTTATCATTTGATGATGAATATTTTGTTATTATAATTAAGTTTGAATATTATTTGATGTTAATATTGTCAGATTATATTTTCTCTCAAATGAGAGTATTTTGGATCGTGATGTTTTCAAAAGGAAATGAGTTGTATTATTTATAGGTTCAAACCTCATCTAATGGTAGATTAGATTGTTGATTATATCCACACATAATGAGGATAAATAATTTTTTCAAAGGAAATATTATTGTATTGCAATTTTCCATTTTGTAATTGTTGAATTTCTTTAATATAAAATAAGTTTAATTACATAAATTATTTTATTCCTAATTTTATTCAGAAACTGAATTAATAGAGGAAATCAACCTTTTTAACCACCATATGGTTGAAAATTTGGATGACTGAGAATATCAAAGAAAATAAGGAACTATTATCATCAACCACAATATGAAACATCAAATATGTTATGAGAAAAAAACAAGAACATAAAAATAAGTATGTGAGCAAATTATTTGGTCTGAAAGGAGATAAAATATTTTCCAACTACTAATATACACCGAATGACTTTTTTTCTATAAAATAACATGAAGGTTGGAGAAGAAGAACAAGAGGAAAAAGACAAAGAAACAGTGAGAATGTTATCTTGATATATATCATGCCTATCATAGCTTGTTAGCTATATACCTGAATTTGCCTATCCACTCTAAAGAGAGATTATTTTGAAACCTATCGGTCAATTATATGTGCAGCCATACGTTCTAGTTTACCCTATTTTAGTTCAATATAGGTGAAGATTTGAAATGTTCTTGAGAGAAAGAAATCAAAAGTATACTCTAGATAAAGGGAGCTTGGTGGTATCATTGGGAAAACAAACCACGAAATGCGTTACTCGAAAATTAGGTTGAGGAAGGTTCAATGAAATCAATGTTAGCCAAAATTCGATAATGAAGAAATTAAATTCCCATTCAATTAATTAAACAGACTGAAGTAGATTGGGATTTGTAACCTAACCAAGATAAATCTTTGTGCACTTCTCTCTCCTTGTCTATTTTATTTTCTACATTCTTTGCATTTAAGTTGTTTTAAAAAAATTTTGCTCAATTTTCTAATTTAATATTTATAAGTTTTTGTTATTTAATTTGCCGTTATTGAATAGCAAGGAACCAATTCACCTCCTCTTATTTCCTTCATTTGGTTTTAGAGCTTAATTCTCTTTAAGGCTTAACCTTCAGAAGACAATCCCTGTTGGTTTAATAGTAGAAACTTGATCCATGAATCCTGTCATCATTAAAGGATAATAACCTAAGAGACCACCATAATTTTGTAAATCAATATTTTATCAAGCGTATATATCAAAGAGATTCCAGCGGTTTTATCAAAGATTAGATCAAGAGTTTTGATGACAACAAATAAAATACAAAAGTCAATCAGAATAGATCAAGAGATTATAAAAGCGTTCATGGAAACATAGAATTGCCAAACTATGAAAAAGGGCAAAAAAAATCAAATTGGAGCAAGCTAACACTAAAAGAACAAGCCAAAGGAAGTTCCCAATAAATTGTAAAACTCTAGTATGATGTGTCTTTGGAACCTAGAAGCATGCATTGTATAAAAGATTTTCAAAAGTATACCATGATCATTTAAAATGCTTTTGAAACTTTTCTCTTGGCTAAAATGCTTTGAAGGTTTCTTTTGAGCTCTTAAAATCGATGAAAATGGTTTTTAACAGTTTAGATATGTTTTGAAAGTTTAAATGTTAGTTAAAACCCTTTATTGAGCTTACTTGAATCAATTAGGGGATTTATGGTATAACATGAATTGATTATGCTTTTTTTTAATTCGAAAAACGACATGTTTGTTTAAGGATTTGAGGTTAATCAATTCATACTAGCATCTGAATCAATTCATGATAAGCTAAACAAAGATTTGAAATTTTAATTTCTTGAATTGATTAACATGAGACATGAATCTATTCAAAATGATCTGGAAGTCACTACTAAAAAAGCAGTGATATCCCACGCTTTTTTACCCACGCCTCAAGGAGCGGGGCTAAGTGGGTATTAACCTTGCAAGACGTTTCATTTCTCACTCTCTATTTTACCGGTAAACCAAACACTCTCTCTTTTCTTTAGCACAATCACACAGAGGTACAGAACACACATCTCATTCCGCAAGGGGTAAATCATGTGAATCAGTGAGGCGTTCCACTGTTGGAGACGCAGGACGGCAGTGCCATCGTCGCCGTCGGCTTCGACGCGTTCGACGCCGGGGTGGAGGACGATCGCGTCATCGAAACGGAGCTTCTGGAGTACCGATTTTCCGGACCGGTTCATCTCTTCAAATTGTTTCCTCCATTAAAGCTTCATCTCGCTAATTTTTCTTTCATTTTCTCAGATTTTCACATTCACCATTTTCATATTCGATTTCAATTTGTGGATCTGGTTTCACTTAAGCTGATCTTTCGTTCATTGTTTGTGATTTTGTAGATATGATTCAAGCAACTCAAAGCTTCAGCTCCGCAAGCTCAACCTCGATCTCTCCGCAGTGCCTCTTCTTCATTTGCTTTTCGGAACCGCTACTCATTCTCGATCTCTCTTCGTTCTCACTCTCATAGTTCGAGATTCATTGACTTGTTCTTTAGATCTATCTTTCTATTTTCATTTTACCAATTCTTTAATCTTCTCATATATTGATTTTGGATTTCGGATGATTTAGGTATCAGTTACATAGAAAACGAAGAGAATAGGATGAAGCTTCACGAGATTTATTAATTATTATTGATTTAAGCAATTATCGATTCCTCGAATACATGAAGATTCAGGAATCAAATCACTTTACCAGAAATGTTAGCGTATATATATGTGTTTAGGTTTTGGATTTGCTTGTTACTATTAGATCGATTGGGTTTTAGGCTGAGAAAATGAAATTGATTAGTGGTTTTGAGCAGTTTATGATGTATTATGTGTTGTTCTGTTATCAATTTCAAATAGGAATTTGCTAATTTGTTTATTTTAGGCTGCTTTGCCTTGTTAATTTTCATAATATTTTGTAGTCTCCTAGTTCCAATCTAGTTGTGATTTTCAGGAATTGTAGATTCCAGTCAAAGAGATTTCATATTTTTCCTAGTAATTATGTGCTGAAGTGATTTGTGAAACTGGTAGTTTCATGCAATTCAAATCTGTGCTATAGAAGGATAGAAGGCATGCCCCCAATTGTAAGCCATTTTTAACTTTTCATTTTAATACTTCTTATTTTTTACTTTTTAACATGTGCAGATATTTTGGTTCCTTTGGACAACTATATTTCAAGGGGAACTGCTCATTTCCTTACTCGTAAAGAACCTGACTATCAACAGAGTCTCTGGAATATGATTTCCTCCGGGAGTTACTTTACCCTTATGCCTTGAGTCACCACCTGTTATTATTTTCACTGCTATTATTGATGTCTTGGATTTATGTTTCATGTTCCAGATCATGTCAGACAAAAATATGGAGGACAATGATATTGTGCCAGCTCCAAAGCTTATAGAAGTCGTCTTTCAGAATTGCAGAGGACAAGTGGATCACTGGGTTGAGCCATATCTCAGAATCACAGTTGAACGCTTGCACCAAACTGAAAAAATCATATCTGAAATGTCTTCTTGTACAAGTGGTAAGGGTTGTTGTAATCTACAATTACATAAAGGAATGAATTTGTCAGGAAACTGGCTTTATTGCTTTATTACAGTAACTTGATTTCTCTAGTTCCATTTTCAGTGTTTGCTTAACACCTTGGGCTTTGTGAACTGAGAGCTTTGCAGAATAGTTTTAGTTTGGACTTGCCTGATATGTATTGAACCTCCAACCTAGTTGGCCTATAAATATTGTGTAGGTGTAATTTTCTGTGGTAGTTTTCTAGTCAAACACCTGGTTTTTCTTGTTAATATGGATTGCTCTTCCTTGAATGCTATGATTTCTAGGTTTGGTTCTTTAAAAAGGAAGAAAGCAAATGTATGGAACTGTTATCGGGTTCGATGCCTTTGCTGATTGACTACAGTTTAGTTAATCTATTAAAAGTTTCCCGAGCTACTATAAAATTATTTGCCAGACAGGAAAGATATCATATATTCCTTCTAAGTGGAGATGATTTTTCCAGATTGCAGATGCTCTTTATTACAATGTAGCACTGACCCTTAGCATACAGCAAAAGTTAGGTGTCACGGCAGAAATCTTCACTCTTTGGTTTCATTTGTTGCAACAAGTTAGGAAGACTGGTGAACGTGCTAATTTTAAAAGGTTTGTTCGTTTCTCACCCTTCACTTGTATTTGTTCCTGCTTTACTTCTTGTCTCCATACTATGCTTCCAAGTGGAAGTAAAGCTTGAGGTAAAGCATCTGTGACTTCCATTCTATTTTCTTTGAAGAATTATTAATCAAAACTCTATTCTGATTTTAATTAACAGGTATTGGCCTGTTAATTTAATGATAGTTAGTTACTCTCAGTTACTAGAGTGGTTAGCCAAGTGTGGTTAACTTGCTCTCATATATATACTGTATACATATTGTGTAATTCTTTTGGTATTCTCATGATTCAATTATAAACTGCTTCATCACACTAATCTTTTATGCCTTGTATTATACTCGTATTGTTGCTTCAGTAATACATATATTTGGGTATCATTGTATATAGGCTTGAAGGAAGTAAATTTTCAAATTCTTTCATGCTTAACACTTGCAAGTTCTTTCATATGCATATTTAACTTCATATGTTGTTAGTTTTGATATAGTAGGATCGGAATTAGTTTAGAATTTGATTCAACTAACTTAGAATTGGTTGAATTTGCTTTAAACTGTTTTGATTTAGTATTTCATGCCTTATTTTTGGGTTTATAAACTAATTAGGAGCTAGTTTATTAGAAATGAAAAAAAAGTGACATTACCCACATTTTCAAAATGTGGTTAAATTTTAATTAACCACATTCAATGGCTAAATGGACATTGAGAGCATGGGTAGATGACACATTTCCCCACGCATGTAACTGCCACGCCACAGGAGAGCGTTGGAAGATCATTTAGCCACATTCGGAAAACGTGGTTAAATGTTAATTTCGAATGTAGCTAAATGAAATTTTTTTGTAGTGAGTGCATAATCAGAAAGATTTACATTTATTTTGACTATCCAATCACTGAACATTTATAAACATTCATAACTCTATGAAAATGGGTTCTTAAGTGTGAAGTTGGACTTTAAAGAGAACAATTCCATTCATGAAAATTATTTTATCATTCATTTGAAGATCTATAAATAGGGGTTCTTAAGCTTACTCATAGATCTATAACTAGATGTTGATTATATTCCAACTATATAGAGCGCTTGCGATTTTAGTTTTGATCATGTACTATAACGTGATTTGGGCTACTCTGACCCAATTTAGACACAACTTCAAGCTGATTGGACCACTTTCTTGCAATAGCAGGTAGCAACTGCACCTTTGACCTTATTATTATGAGAAAATTACTATTTGGTCCCTAGTCAATTTTAAAAAGGGGAGGTGCGGTTATGACTAGTTCTTTCATCTTCTCTATTATTAGGGAATGTCACTTTGCTCAACTTGTTCTTCTCTACTGCCATGCTGCATTCTTTTACTCTTCTCTATTTGGTTTCCCATGCTAATGATATTTATTTCAATTGTTGATTTGAGAATTGTATTCATGAATCACTAAACTTTTTTTTTTTTTTAATATGCTAGGGTAAAGATGTAGTCTTTTTTTTTCGATATTTCATGGAAGTCTTAACACCCAAAAGTGTGGAGAAAAATTACAAAATGATGAATACAAATAACTTAAAACAAACACAAGAAAGGAAAGCCATATATCCAGACTACATGAGATCAAGCCAAAGAGAAACATCTTGAGATAAGGGTTAAACATCTTTGTTACTAATTTTCTTCTTCCTTGATCTCATAAGTTTAGGATGATCTTTTTTCGTTTCATGGGCTTCACCCAATGCTTACACTACTTCAACTCATTTTTAGCATATAATATTGTTAGAAAGCATGATGGAAATTATGAATAAAGACTCAAAATATATGATATTACAATATGATTTACAAAGAGTAGCGCCTACTTTATAGGTTAGGTAATAAAGAAAATAAATAAGTATCAAATCATATCATAACAAAATCAAACCAATATGAAATTAGATCAATCCAAATAAATCTAACATAATTATTGATGCTTAACATTCCGCTCAAGTTAAAGCTCATTGAGCTTTAATCTTGTCACAAGGCATAGGATGCAAGACCTACAAGGTGGGACCTGGATGAAACTAGGAAAACACTAGAGGGTTTGGATGGAACTAGGAAATCCAGGGCATGGGTGTAACAGGGGAATGAGGCGAACCTGGGTGGATGAAAAAAAGAGACAAGTTTGAGGCTAAGGCGAAAGGAGTTAGAGGCATGGACAAATGAACGAAGGTCGTATACCTCCTCAAATTAGAAATTATTTTAATGCTAAGTTGCACAAAAAATGTAGTTAAAGGCACAACCTAGGTCATTTCTCAAGAAGGCTTTAACACTTAGAGGAAAAATTAGGGGTTTGAAAGAATGAGAATTAAGCAATTAAAATTAAAAGTTAATAGCAACGGGATAATAGCAACAGTGAAGAAGACACTAATGCAAGGTATTCCTAGGATTGAAAATTAATTATCATTGACCAAATATTAAACCCATTGGTGGCTATTGGTAATAAATCACTAGCAATTCTATTAGTGATCAATCCTCTTTTAGAATTTGATCAATGCAAATAACTAATAAATGAGATAGCAATTTATTTAGAAATCACATTACTTTAATATAATGAGCAAGTTGCTATAGCCTAACCGCCAATTGAAAAGTTAATTCTAATATTTTTCCTCAAACATAAACTAATAGATCTATCAATTTATTTCCAAAGAGTTTCCCTAAATGATGATCGCCAACTTAGTTATCCCAATAAAGATTATAGTAATCACCACAATAATTATAGGAATGGAACTCAGAACATTAAGAAAACCAATGCATTTAATATCAAAAGAGGTCTCAAACATCATCCCAATCCATCCGGAAACTCTTACACTAATAAAGAAATCTATTCCTACTCTAGGAGGATTGCGTACAATCAATGAATCTAAAGATCTACTGAAAATACTAGCAATAATCCTTACCACAATCTCCAAGACAAAGCATCTTTACTAATGGAATCCTTAAGAGAGAGAAGAGAGAGAAGAGAAGAGAAATGTAGAGAGAATAATAGCAATCTAAAGCGTAGATCTAAAAGTGAGTAAAAATTAGGGTAAACATCTTGTCAATTCTTTATATACTATTATCTAAAATGGGTCAAAGTGGGGCCCAAAATAGATTAACTAGCTGTTAAAACGCTATTGCATGAGTGTTAGCGCTAAATGAGCACTCCAGTGCTTAGCGTGACTACACTTAAGTCATTTTTCAGGCTCTCTAACACTCACTAGATAGAACCAACATCTTTGTGTATTTGGTCAGTTTTGGCCCCTTAAACGTTCAATTTGTCCTTGTCCCTACAAATAGAATTGTAGCCCTTTGAATAGGCCTTCTAATACCACCAAAATCACCTCGATTCAAACATCTATAGCTCCAAGATATGAGAAAATACTAATTGAAGGTCAAGTTGGATAACATTTAGGAAATCAGCAACCTTTAATCTTGCAACTTAATTTTCACCAAGATGATCTTAAACTGAACATGGAAGTTTTAGAGGACTTCTTGAACTTTCAAAATATCTTTATTTGTCTCAATCAAATCCCTGTAGATAAGATACGATTTTTTATTACAATATGTTTTGCAAATGACTCAAGGACTCTTCTATTTTGCTCCCAAATTCTCCAAACTTGATTACTACTACAAGCTCCATGTAAAGAGTTTCTAGTCTTATTCTTGACATTTTGCACTCATTCAAAGCTCCTGTGCACAAAACCATACTCAAAGAGATAAGTCAAACGCAATAGGGTGTAATTACAAATTATTCCAAAAACGTGCAAAAGCCAATAATTCTATTAAAATCACACAATGAGGAATAAATCATAATCCTTATTAATTGTATAAATAACATAGTAAAACTCATGTAAAAAGTTAAGAATTAGAAGTAAGATAAGTTGCATAAATGCCTCTTATCAACGACATAGCGTGGAGGCGGAGATGGTGGACACGAAGGTGGATAAGCTAAAATAACTAGAAATTTAATCTGTGGATACATCCTTAACAAAAGGAATGAGGTAGTCTTTTAACAACCAATATTTCTACACAAATGCAACCATAGCCATCTTATCCAGTGGGTAATCACATCAGATTCACTAGATCATAACAAGCTTTCTTCAAAGAATCCAATGTAAGGAGAAAGGTTTACACATAGTTGCTCTGATTAAGAATTCTCTAAGTTCTTCCGGTGATTGTCTTCCTCTCTTTCTTGGATTAAAACGAATACAAGCCAATCTTGTTGTCCCACATTAATGTTTAACTAAACTAAACTAGAATAAAACTAAACAACTAAACATGTGTGATAAATACGTAGATAAAACAAAGAAAAAACATGTCACCACCACTAAGATATTTTGTTGATTTATAACCTGTAATGAGACAATGCTCCAAAGCTGCCAAAAGTGCAAGCAACCACGAGAAAAAATTGGATATGAGATTTGTTGCATTGCTCACGATTCAAGCACCGTTATTGTTAAGAGAAACTTATCAAAAGGGAAATAAAAAAAATATAATGCAATGAGTATTTGAGACAAAACAAAGAAGAAGAAGAAACAAAAAACACCAAAAAGAAGGGATGAAGGGGTGGGGCTAGCTTCTCCTTTGGCAAACAACAGTGCTATTATTGAGAAAAAGAAATGAGGACTTGGGTTCAAAAGGGAGAAACGAAAGGGAAGGGATGCAATGCCAATCAATCATTATTTAACACCAAGAGAATTTGGGAATAAAAAAAGGCACAAGAGAAAATGTAGCGATGTTAACATGTGTTCCTATTTGTGTTCCTCTTCTCCCTTGCCGCACACAGAACTTTTTTGATGAAGGGGGAGCCGCCCTCCATGGAAAAAATCCCTCCCATGGTGTTGTGGTGACCCTTCTTTATATTCTTTTTTTGTCTTGTTTTGTGTAATCCTTCTGTACATGAGGTTTGTTTGATTACCTTTTAGCATGTTTTTCTTGTTGGCGGTTTTTTATTTTGTGTATGGGGTTTAGATAAGTTCTATTTTGAAATATGATATTGTGAAAGAATTTGTGAAAATATGATATTTGAAAAAATTCGACTATATCAAGTTTAGTATTATATTATTTTTTAATTTATTAAACACGACAATTTCAAATTTATTATTATATTTTTTTTATTAAACTCGACTTTGTCAACTTCAAAAGGCCATATTATAGTCATTTTTTTTTAAACTTCATATTTTGATAGATACCTATGTCATGAAAAAAAGATCACTTGTTGACAGTAGTGTCAAAACCGTAGAAATGGTGTGAACACCCAATTATGTCTTGGTCATTTCAAACTTTTCAAAAAATAAAAATAAAATATTTTCTTTCTTTCCTTTTTAATTTTGTTTTGTTTTCTTCTTCATGTGTCCATTTTGTTTGAGACAAAAAAAATAGCCCAATTAATAATCTTTAGCCTAGTAAATTAATCAACCCAATTATTTGTCTAACCCAATCACATGTTCAGCGCAGTTAACAATTACAGCCTAATAAAAATTGCACCAAGGTAGGATGAAAAAAAAATGAAAGAAAAAAAAAATAGGAGAAGCATACTGAAATAAGGGTTGTCCTCTGCTATCTGAACCTTGCCCTTGTTGCTCTTGCATTGCTAATTTGACAAGCAAACCAACATTAAGGGAATGAAAGGAAGTTTGCAGCACAGAGTAGCATTGACCAGCAAAGGAAAATACACAAAAAGGGAAGTAAAAAACAAAAGCTAATATGAAATTTCATTCTAAAGGAAATTTTTAGAAGGTAGCGGAAGAAAGGGGCGAGGGCAGTATCAAAAAATGTTGATTGAAAAAAAAACCTAAAGAAAAGAGTGAATGATGTTAAAAGGAATGAATGGAGAACAAATAGAGGAAAAGCAGACATTTTTCCAGAGGAAAAACTCAAGATTGAGAAGAGGAGAGAAAGATAATCTGAGCATCATTTTTTGGTATAACTCCTTTCTTCTTGATTGTTTTAGTGGGTACCTATATTTATTCTTCACACATTCCACACACACCATTTTCCTTCCATATCCAAGAATCAAACCACAACAAAAAATAAAGAGTAAAATCACTAATATAAGTCTTTAAGAAAATTTCGTAAGACTTTTTAGTAACCTAATAATTGAATTAACAATCCCTAAGATTTAATAATAAGACGCAATTAATTCTATGTATTTAATTATTTAAACACTAATAGAATTCACATTGACATGTTAATATGATGTTAAGTGATGTATATGTCATTTAAAGTGGAATAGAGTTTAAAATAACTCATTTTGGTGATTGAAATTCACAAAATGAGTAGTTTAATTCTCTATTATAAGTTAATAAAGTAATCCATTTTTGTAATTTTAGACGTAAAATGATGTAATATATTCCAAAATTTCTTTATTTCACATCTAATATTTTAATGAATATCACATTATATTATGTTAATGTATAAGTCCACTAATGAAAAATTAACAGAGGACTAATGTGCAGGATCATTTCAATTTGAGGATCGGGATTAATTTCTTTTCGTGAAGGATGAAATAAGGTTAAATCCAAAAATTTTAAGGGAACAATAAGATATTCACTCAAAATAAAAATACAAAATAGTCCATATTCATATCCAAAAGGAAAATAAAATAAAAAATTGTGAGAAATAAAGGGAAGGGGTGGTGGTTCCCTTCATGGCAGCCACACCGCCATGACTCTTCGTGCTTTGCCACTGTCGTTAGCCTCGAAATCAAACCTTTCTCCCTGTTCCCTTCCTTATCTGCACTATCACCCCCACCAGAGCCCCAAATTGCCACTGCTAGCCATCACCACCATGGACTAGAACCGCCAGCCATCCCTGGAACCGCGACCCCTTCATAATCGAACCTCCGCCCAATGAACTAGAAACCTTTTCTTAGTCATGAGCCCTTCACCACTGCCGTTGAACCTCCGCCATGAACCACCATCATCACTGCGAAATCATCGAGCCGCCACTGTCGGCCTTCCATTTTAAGCCACCCATTAGCACCACAAACCAGAAACCTTCCTTTCCATTCTTTTAGCCGCAAAACTACCATCACTGCACCTCTATTCCCTGAAACCGTGAAGCCCCCTTTATTCCCTTTCTCTGTCCCCACGTCCCTCTATTAGCGCCACGAGCATCGTTGCCCTTTGCGGCGCTGCCGCGTGCTTGCCTCGGCTGACCGCTTCACCGTTGTGTGATGGCCAGTTTCACCGCCTCTGCCTACATGCTGCCCCTTTCCTAAATCAACAAAACCCCACCAATCCTTTGAAACTAAAATCCCTAACCCACTGCTTGCATTTCACAGCCTGTGTTTTTTTAGTTATTGTTACTATTATCAATATTTTATCACGATTAAACTTGTGACTTGGGCTTTCTCTTACCTATGAGGTTAGTACTGCAAATGGTAAAAAACAAAAACCAAGTAGTTGAACTTTGTTAGTTTAGGCTAAGTTCATTTTTTAAACTTTGTTTCAATGTTTACCTTGAAAAAAAATGGGTCTTATAGAAATTGGGTTTGTGATTACATTCTTAGACATTTTTGTTCTTCTTATTCATAAACGAAAAATTAATCAAAAACTTTCATGTTGAAGGTTGAGTCAATTCAACCTCTATGGCTTAATAACCCTGAATTTTAGCATATATTAATATGAAGTTAAATATTAAACCTTTTTTAATGAAATTAATTAACCAACAAATGTTTTATATAAAGTTACAATAATTTGAATTTCATTGCAATTAAGAATACCAAAGGCACAACTCAAGTCAAAATTAAATTTTTATAACTATTTGTCTCATTTGTAAATAATTATTCTAATGAACTTTTTTTTGTTTTTATAAGAGATATTTTATTTTTATTGTATTTAATTTGAGCTAACCATCGAATTGTTGAATATTTCATTTCAAATAAAGATGTTAACTTAGCCGATGAGCTAGCTGAATATTTGACGTCTAAGTTATGACAATTTGATGTTCCTAAAATTTCTTTTTAAGAAAGATGTTTGTTTTCCTTTTCTATAATTTTTTCCTTTTTGTAATAAAAAATGGTAAAACAAATATTTCAAAAGGTTATTAATAATTAGCACAATCAATTAAGGCAACCAAAGTAATGCAAATGTATAGAGGAGCTACAAAATTAAACATTTTGTCTTAAATATGTAATCTCCTCAGAACTCAAATATGGTTTCAAAGAACATTTCTTTTCAAATAAAATGGTTTTCCTACATTTTTATCAATTTAAATAAAATTTGGTGGTGATTCCATTTTAATCTCTTTTTTCGTTTGCGATTTTAGTTGCGACAAATGGAATAAAGCTAGCTCACATCATGGGAATTTTTTTTTTACTATCTCAAGCCAGGACTGAGAACGTGAGGGCGTGAAATCTCGGTAATAACCGTAATTTAGCCTACATGCATCAATTAATCATAAAATCCATTTCTAAAACATTATTTCATCTTTAAATAAATCTCTTTTCTTGAAAACATAATCATCCTGAATAGTTTCATAATCAAACCTTGGAAATTAGTAATCATATTACAAAATATGAGTGTCTATACAAAATAAACCATGAAAACTATAATAATGTAAATACAAAATAATCATGGTATACAAAACATGTGATGTCTCTATGGTTCGGGCCATGCATCAAATGTTGGATATTCTATATGTGGACTAGCATAAATCATTTTGTTGTAATTTTAATTTGATTCCAGATTAATCAAATGCTAAAATATATGACCATATTGTTTAGCCCAATTTTATGGTTAATTTTGTTATTGGGCTTGATTTTATTTCGTTATTAGTGGATATGGTATTGTTTGGTTATTGTTATTGGGCTTAGCCATAATGGGTAGGCTTGGCCCATTTTATTGCTAATCTGGAGAGGCCTCCTAACCCTAGTTAAGTGATGTTGCCCATTGAGACGGGACATACAGACTTTTGCAATAAAGGGTGATAGGAGGAGCTCTCTCTCTATTTTTTTTTGGTGATTCTTTTCAGGGGTAGGAAGCTACCCGTCATGGACTCATCAAGCTCACCGTTAGGTAATTTTAATACCTAATCTCAATTATAGCATTTTTTTATCATTTGTCATATTGAGAATTGATAAAAATTTTTTCATGGTATAAGAGCTTACCAATTCTGATATGACAATGATTTTAGTGTTTCAAATTAGGTGTTAATGATGATTTTTCGTATATCATATGAACCATAATACACCAATTCGGATTTTGATTTAACTGATTATTTTCAAAATTGTTTGAGGGCTTTTGTTGATGATTTTGTTCTGAATAAATCGACATAAAGATCGTGTAAAATGGTTGAGTATAAGAGAATTTTATCATTGAAAGTTAGAACCCTAACATAGAACCCGATTTCGATTTGATGAACCTGAACCCATATTTATGTTAATTTGTTTCAATTAGCTTAGGGCTATTATAGAGGATAACATTTCGAACCTATTGACACCAAAATCATGAAATTTCATTGAGTATTGAGAAAGATATCGCGAAAAAGGGCTACATCCCTTTTTCGGAATTTTCTGGAATTTTATAGGCCATTATTAGACACAAAATTATATGGGTTTTGTAGAGCATGAAAGAGGAATCCATAGAAACTAAAATCACTCGATTTGTTGAGAATTGAGGGAGATGTGGCGATCGACCCGTTTCGCAGCAAAGCGGGTCGCAACCCGTTCCAGACCGGTTCAAGGTTAGGGACGATGAAGTGCATCAGGGCAGCCCAGGCGCAGGCAGCGTGAGGCGCGTTGCCATGGGGCCGTTTTGCCCCTTTTTTTTTTTCATTTTGGGTTTTTTAATTTTTTAGAATTATTGGTAATTTTTAATTATTTTTCTCAGCCAAAATAATTATTGTTAATTTCCCACTACATATATTGCTTAAAAATATTAGGTACTCTCCAAATTTTAGTCTGAAATTTTTTGTGCACATTTCTAACATTGTTTGGCACATTATGTTCAGTATGTTCTCAGAGTTTGATATCATTTGGTCAATTAAATAATTTTGTACTTTATTATGTGCATATTATTAATTATTGAGATTATGTTTTATTGCTATTATAAAATTTTGTGATATATAATTCTAGAGATATGCTATTTAGACCATTTTGTCCTGTCGTTGGGTATTTTTCATAGTTGTGAACTTGCCTTCGTGAGACGAATTATGATAAAATACTATTATTAAAAAAAAAAACTGTTATTACTAATGTGGCATTACGAATTATTTTAATAATGCACCTACCCTATTTTGTCTTTATTGAAATAGTTCTTGGTGATTGGTAATTATATTTTAAAGTTTTCAGTATCCTCTCGATATTAGCTTTAAGAATATAGTTATTTTCTGTAATGTGGGAGTTAACTTATGCATTGTAATTCGGGACCCTTGGGCGGATTGCATTTGCATGAGATAACTTTATTGTGGTCATAAGCTCTATTTCTTTTGTTGGATATGCTTGATAAAAATCTCCCATTAATGTACAAACTTTCAGCTTTGCCTATGAACATGAACTCTTTACCAAAGCTGAATGGAACAAATTATGAGGACTGGGCTGATTCTCTTAAGTTATTCCTTGCCATTTCTAACATTGATGCTGCCCTTCCTAGAATGAGCCTGAAGTTCCCACACCTGATTCTTCCAACTGATATTGCAAAATATGATAAGTGGGCTCATTCTAATAGAGTTTGTCTAGATGACCATGAAGTTTACTATGGATAAGACCATCAAAGATAATGTTCCTGACGAACAGTGCTAAGGAGTTTCTTGAGTCTGGGCAAGAAGTTCAAGAAATTTGATAAGACGGAGAAGGCTTACTATCTTTCCTTGCTGACAAAGACTAGATATGATGGTGTGTCTGGTGTTCGTGAGCATGCTATGAAGCTCACCAATTGGTACAACAAGTTGAAATCCATGAAGGTAGAGCTGGGAAGTGATTTTCTAGTTGGCAGGTGTTGGACTCTCTTCCTTGAAATTTGATGTTTTGAAGACTTCTTATAATGCACAAAAGGAAGAGTGGTCCATTGATGAGCTCATAGTCATTCTTAATCAGGAGGAGCAAACTATGAAGAAGGGTAAAACTCAAGTTGTTCAGTTGGTTTCCCATAAAAGTCATGACAAGAAGAAGAAGCATTTTAAGGGAAAGAGTAGCAAGCCTCAGTTCAAGAAAAGGGGAGTGATAAGTTTGGGCCTCCTGCAGTTCATGAAGATGGTGAATCATCGGGTGGTAAAAGGAGATTCAATGGTACCTGCAAGTTTTGTGATGTGTTTGGACACAAACAATCTCTGTTTAAGTTTAAGAAGTGGCTAGAGAAGAAAAAGCAAGGTATTCATCTAGCTCTAGTGTGTTTTGAATCTAATCTTGTTGATGTCCCATCTCATACTTGGTGGTTAGATTCTGGCACAACCATTCATATTGCAAAATCTATGCAGGAGCTCAAAACCAGGAGAAGGCCAAATGAAGGGGAGGTGTCTGTTGCAGTTGGAAATGGGATGAATGTCAAAGTAGAACATATAGGAGTAGTTGCCTTGAAATTAAGTAGTGGACATGAATTGATTTTCAAGACACTGTTTGTGTACCTTCCATGAGAAGGAATTTGATTTGGTTTAGTTTTGGATGAATGTGGCTACTCTTTCCATTTTGGATCTAATAAAGTTGTTTTATATTATGAATCTGCTATTGTTGGCTATGGTGTTAAATTGAATGGCATGTATATGTTGGATCTCGATCCTCTCTCTCTGAACAACGACATTCCAATGTTAATAATGTTGTTGGGCAAAAGCGTGAAAGCCTAGAATTCTTCTATGTTGTGGCATAAGAGGTTGGGACATATATCCCAGAGAGGATGGAAAGATTGATCAAGGAGAACATTCTTCATAGTGTGAATTTCTAGATTTTGATACTTGTATTGATTGTGTGAAAGGGAAGCTCACTGGCGTAAGGAAGAAAAGAGTTGGGAGAGTGAAGGTATATTGCAGTTAATTCATCCAATCTCTGTGGCCAATTACTCCCATTGCTTTGGGAGGATTTAGATATTTCATCACCTTTATTGATGATTTCTCAAGATTTGGCTGGATTGATTTGTTACGTGGAAATCAGAACTCCTTGGATGCTTTTAAGAATTTTAAAGCATCTTGAGTTGAAATTTGGCACACAGGTTAAGTGTGTTAGATGATAGAGGTGGTGAATTTTATGGAAGGTATGATGAAGCTGGAGGAATCCTGGTCCTTTTGCAAGGTTTTTGCAGGATTGTGGTATTGAGGCACAGTACTATGCCTGACACTCCACAACAAAATGGTGTCGCTGAAGGCGAAATCGTACTCTCATGGAGATGGTTAGGTGTATGCTTAGCCATTCAACTCTTCCTGATTTTTTATGGGAGAAGCTTTGAAGACAGCGCTTATGTTTTAAATCATGTGCCAAGTAAGTCAGTTCCAAAGACTCCATATGAACTTATGACAGGGAGGAGGCCTCTGAAGCATTTTCGTGTTTGGGGTTGTAAGGCAGAAGTTAGACTCTACAATCCGAAATAAAGAAGCTTGATCCTAAGACGATTAGTGGTTTCTTTGTAGGATATTGTGTGGGCTCTAGAGGCTCTAGATTTTATTGTCCTACTCATACCACTAGAGTTGTTGAGTCTAATCGTGAGTCTATTTGAAAACGATACAGGTTACAACTCAAGAGCCGCGTGTTGTTAGCTTCAGAGAAGAGCATGTCACTATTCCTGTACCTATTGCTCTTTGCCGAGTCCATGCCCCTGTTGTCACTCATGATGAAGCCACTGATCCCATTATTAATGATGATGCTCATCTACATGATGATCATGATGTTCAGAATCCAGATATTATTATGCCTCAATTGAGGCGATCTGAGCGTGTTCCTACATCTCCTGAGTCTACTAGATTCAGAGATTATGTTGTTTATTCAGGAACATGAGTATGCTTCTCTTAAGGATTCTGATCAGTTACTTTTCATGAAGCCATTTTGATCCCCATAGTTCACAATGGCTGGTTGCTATGGAGGATGAATTGGCTTCTATGCGAAAGAATGATGTTTGGGATTTGGTGGAGTTGCCTGAAGGTTGCAAACCTGTTGGTTGCAAATGGGTCTTTAAGACCAAACGTGATGCTAAAGGAGAGATAGAGAGGTACAAAGCTAGGCTTGTTGCTAAAGGATATAACCAGAGGGAAGGCATAGACTATAAAGAGACGTTCTCTCCTGTCTCTACTAAAGACTCTTTTCGCATTGTGATGGCCTTGGTTGCTTATTTTGATTTAGAGCTTCATCAGATGGATGTTAAGACGGCATTCTTGAATGGCGATCTTTTTGAGGATGTCTATATGAATGAACCTGATGGTTTTGTTGAAAGTGGTAAGGAGCACATGGTTTGCAAATTAAAAAGATCCATTTATGGTTTGAAACAAGCTTCTAAACAGTGGTACTTGAAGTTTGATCATGTTGTAAGCTCTCTTGGCTTTAAGGAAAATGCAGTTGATCAGTGCATTTCTGAAGAATAGTGGGAGAAAATTTGTTATTCTTGTTCTTATGTTGATGATATCCTTTTGGCAAGTAATGATGTGGGTTTTCTAAATGAGACCAAACAAATGCTTACAACTCATTTTGATATGAAGGATCTTGGTGATGCATCTTTTGTTTTGGGCATTGAGATTCACGTGATAGATCTCGCGGTATCCTTGGTTTGTCTCAACAAGGATATATTGATAGAATCCTGAAACCGGTTCAATATGCAATTTTGTAAGCCTTGTGTTGCACCCATTCAAAAGGGTGAGAAGCTTTCTAATGCCCAGTGTCCTGAGACTGAAAGTGAAATGGCAGATATGAAGAAAATTCCTTATTCTTCTGTTGTTGGCAGCCTTATGTATACTCAAGTTTGTACACGTCCTGATCTTGCTTTTGTTGTTGGTGTACTTGGGAGATACTTGAGTAAACCTGTGGCACATTGGGGCTGCGGAACGTGTTTTGAGGTATCTGAAAGGTACCAAAGACTATATGCTTACATCAGGAGGTCAGATCATCTTGAGGTAACGGGTTATTGTGATTCTGATTATGGTGGTTGTCCAGATGATCATAAGTCCACGTCAGGTTATGTATTCATGTTCAGCTGGAGGAGCTATCTCTTGGAAGAGTGTCAACGGACTCTTACAGCTACATCAACCATGGAAGCGAGTATATAGCTTGTTATGAGGCTACGCGTCAAGCAATATGGTTGAAGAACTTTATTGAGTTTGATTTTGTGGAGAGTATCTCTAGGCCTCTGACCATATATTGTGACAACTCTCCTGTGGTGAGCTTCTCTCTTAATAATAAGAGCTCAAAGCGGACAAAGCACTTTGAGACAAAGTTTATGTTTGTGAGAGAAGATTCAGGAGTTTAAAACCGTGAGCATATCCTCCAGAGCTTAATGTTGACCCCTTAACAAAAGGCATAACTGTTAAAGCTTTTGTTGATCATGTAACCCGTATGGGTGTAGTGAGGTTTTTTTGATGTTCTGAATTAGTGGGAGTTCATGTTTATGTTTTGTTATGACCTCATATTTGTGATATTTGAGATATTCAATAATATTGAAATTGCCATATGTTTATTCTACGTTTAGTTATTACAATTATTATTATATGTTTATACATTGTGATGGCATATTGTGGAGACATTTTGGACAAGTCTCAATCTTGTTATTGTGATAAGATTTATTGAATCTTATATGGCATCTTGGGCGGATGCTTGGGCCATTTTGTTGGAAATTGCACTTTGTTCAAACTTTGGCATGCCGTTTTGTTGTGCTTTCCCATTTATCCATATTCCACTTTGTTGTTGGGTCAGGGATATAAGTGTCTTGCAATGTATGATATCACAATTCCTTCGAATATGATTTTCTGTATTGTTGAGATACTTGTAGTTCCATTTTGGACCTTTTCGTGGTTTATGTTGGCTTATTTTGGCATCTTGTTGTGGCCACATATTGTTAATTAATCTGGTATATTATGATATTTTGATTTATGCTCTCCAAGTGGGAGAATGTTGGATATTCTATATGTGGACTAGCATAAATCATTTTGTTGTAATTTTAATTTGATTCCAGATTAATCGGATGCTAAAATATATTGACCATATTGTTTAGCCCAATTTTATGGTTAATTTTGTTATTGGGCTTGATTTTATTTCGTTATTAGTGGATATGGTATTGTTTGGTTATTGTTATTGGGCTTAGCCATAATGGGTAGGCTTGGCCCATTTTATTGCTAATTGGGAGGCCCTACTCCTAACCCTAGTTAAGTGACTGTTGCCATTGAGCAGGACATCCAGACTTTTGCAGCTGAGGTGATAGGAGGAGCTCTCTCTGTATTTTTTTGGTGATTCTTTTCAAGGGAGGAAGCTACCCAGTCATGGACTCATCAAGCTCAAACGTTCCAGGTAATTTTAACCTAATCTCGATTATAGCATTTGTTTATCATTTGTCATATTGAGAATTGATAAAATTTTTTATCATGCAATATACATAAAGCACTATCTCTATACAAAAATACAAAATATACTTCACTTTGAAGTTAAGCTCACCGCTAGAACCTCTATCCTGGAGAGGAGGTGGATGAGACACTGTCACGCTAAGTATTCTAATAGAAAAAGGGAGAGGGGTGAGTTTTATCTAAAACTCAATGAGTAGGCCCTCGCTCATAACCCTCATGGGACAATAACAAACATAAATATACATATATAATCATCAAACTGATTAATGCAATGACTCTGAAATCATATTCGTAAATGTAAACATAATGGCTCTAACTGATATTCTCTAGTAAACATACACAACAATTCTCTACTCCAGAAACAATGGTCTCTGAATATGCATTTCATAACAAAATAAATATATTCTCTGGTTTGTATGTCAACCATGACATAACAAGTTCTCTACTCTGTGATCCTTCTAAGATCTAAATTGGACACCTAACTAGGTTTATTCTCTGCTATATGATTGTCCTTCAGAACAACTTGGTACTAAGGTTCACAATCTAGGTTTACCGTTAGCTCGCTGTATATTTATAGCTAGTCTAGTCTCTAAATCATAAAATACTTATTACTCTAGAACATTGTTTCTTCTCTGGGTTTAAAGCTCTATCATATATTTATGCCATACTCTTGAAATCATCATAGTAATTCATAAATCTCTAAATAAAATCATATTTGTACCCTAGCTCTTCAATGAAATCATTTTAATGATAATGGTCCCATGAATTTACATTAAAGGTCCCATGAATTTACATTAAAGCATATAGTTCATGCTCTAGTTGAAAATCATCATTTTCATAATCTTAGAAAACCAATCATAATCTCTAATATCTTGATATATTCTCTAAAGTCATGTAATCATGCCACAAATTAAAGAAAATAACTATAATAATTAACATAGGGATCATAGGTCTGAATCCACTCACTTGGAGGGGACGGAAGAAGGGTTTCAACACCAATAGAGCTTAGGAAAACTTTATACATCTAGGGCTTTCCTGGCAACACGGTGGGTCAGGGAGACCCTAGGGCCTACAAACTTGGCTATTGACATGTGTACACTAGGTATTACATGCATCTCGGCGGCTTCAAAATCTTGTACTCATGACAAGTGATGAATTAACTTCCTATGCCATTTTAGTTAGTTGAGATGTTTGTTTTAGTTACTTTTTATTTTTTGGTTCTACCTTGAGGTTTGCGTGTTTATTACGCTTGTGTATGTGTGTATCTATACATAAGAATCTCATTCTCATATGATATATGCCCCATATATATATATATATGCAAGCTATTGCAAATTTAGAGAGTAAAGTTGATCTAATTTGAATATAAAAATGAAAGCTTCATCATAGGATAAACTCTAGTAGTTTGTGGAGAACAGGTGAACCTATGTGCATCTGATATCCAATTTATAAAACTGATTTTAGCAAGTGCACAGGTCTCAAGTAATAATAGTATAATGAGTGGATGACCAACGAAGATTAAAAATTCAAGTACCAATTCAAACGGGCATTTCACTATTCAAGAAAAATTGGAATAAACAAGTTATTTGAATTAAAAATAAAATAAAAAACTAATCAAATCAAAATAAAATGTAAAACAATGGAGATGAAGATAGATGTTAGGGTTTGATTTCATCAAAGTTTCTTAGTTTTGCATTACCTAATTGTTATCCTCATTTCCTAGTAATAGTATTCTTCATTAAATTTCTCATTATTAATAGTTATAACATCTATCTCGCTAGTACAACCCTCTTAAGATAAACTAGGTAGTCAATCTGTTGCACTATTTTAAATTTATCTTAAGGGTAAAAAATAAGAATTTCCAAAGATCGCATAGATAAGCACTTTTATTCCTAGCTATTTAAATCTATGTTAAATTCTAGTTTGAATTATTTTATCAAGTGAAATCACCTTCGATATAAAATCATACAACAATTAATAGTGATCAGCCAAGAATAGCATTAAGGTCACTAGAAAATAAGAGATATTATTTAAAAAATTCAATAACTAAAAGGAATGGAAAACCAGTTTCCTAAGATTCCCTAGCACCTAAGAGGAATTAAAAAGACATAGATGAAAGAACAAAAATGCAGTACCAAAGCATATTTAGACTAAATCCTAATTGAATCAAATAAAAAAATAAAATAAAGAAAAGAATCTTGTATCAACCTTCCATTGAAAAATATATCTCCATCCATATCTTATAAATCTCGGTAAAATCTTCTAAATATTCCTTCAATCACTTCTTTATCTTTGTGAAATTCTCCATAAGATTATCCACAAATCTCACGAATTTGATTCAAATGATCAGATCCAAATCTTGTATATTATTCTGCAAAATAACTTAATTAATGAGGGAAATTGTCAATAAAATAAATATCACTAAACATATCAACAAAGAGATTTTTAATTAATTTCTATGGATAATTAACCTACTAAGTGAATGAATGATATCCAATTTATTGACAAAAATAAAATGAAGATGTTGCGTAGTGGAAGATGATGTATTGACTTATGTTTTGGTCTTTAATATATTCTATTACAATTAAGCTTTTATTTAGATGCTTAATGCTTTCATGGCTGATCACTCATATGACTGGTTTTAAAATTGTGCCAGATGAGTAAAATCTTGGTGCGTAATTTGGATGAGAAATAAAAATCTTAGCCTAAGATAAGGAACTTTATGGGATTCTAAAAGAGGAATTATATGTCATGGAGGGCTCTTGCATTAGAATTCAGTTCAATATGTCCTTTGCATTTTAAGGATTCATAGTGAATTGGCACACGAGAGGAATCATATGCTAATTAGGAAAGGATCTCTTCAAATCAATTGAACAGAAAGATTTAGTTAAAATTTAGGAGGTTTATTCAGATCATGAATTAGATGAAATTAGATCCCTAACACGTAATTTCTTGCGTTTTAAGAATTTAGAGTAAATTTGCTTTTGTTTTGCCTTTTATTTGTTTTCTTGCTCTCTCAATAATCTGCGTTAGCCTAAATAGTTTTTAAGTGGCTATTATTATAGTTGGTTAATTCAATTTTTGTCAAAATGATTCTTGATATATACAGTGCACTTGCCAGAAAGTGTTTAGGAAAGTTAAATTAAATTACAAATTAGATAGATCTTATCAAGTTTTAGTTCTCATACTGTATTACACTGCACCTAGCTTTGTCTATTCAGTCTAGAGAGACCATTCTAAAACCCATTGTTGGTCAGTTATAACTTATAAGAGCAACCATACCTTGAAGGTTACCCAATTTCAGTTTGAGATGGAGGGAGGTTTGTTGGTGTTCATGTGAGAAACAAACCAATAATTGGGAATTGCGTAGAGGATGGTTCATTTAAATCCTTGTAAACCAAAATTTGATTGTAAAGAAAAATCCCATGCAATAAGGGATTGGAAGTAGACCACAATTTGTAGCCAAATCATGATAAATCGTTATGCACATCTCTCTACCTTATTTATTTTATCTAAAAAAATTTATTCTGGATTTTTTTTTTACTTTATTATTATAAATTTTTGTTATTTAATTTTCTGTTTTGAAAAATTCAGAACCAATTAAGGGTCCTTTTTTTCATATTGGTTTTGAGATTATAATATGTATTAATATGGGTTTAAGAATCAATTTACATGTGTGTGGTGTCAGTAAAATCATCACTTCCATTTTCAAAACTGGAATAAATGATTTTATTTATTAATCTCACCACACCCTACATATAATAGGGGTAGGGGTGAGATTTCATGCATGAAACAATGGGCATGAGTCTGATTCCTGTAACTCTTAGTTAGAATCTTGTCATTGGCAAGATTTCAGTAAGAATTTTGGTAGTGGCAAGATTTCAAAAAATATTAAAATATTAGACTCTATATAAACTCACTTCAATCTCTTCTCATCTCATTCGGTATGTTTGGTTTTTAATGGTATGAGAGTGTTATGTGTGTTTTACACAGAGTGAGGTAGAGTTGGGAAAAAATGGGTTAAAGTATGCATAACTAGGTAGCTCATCCTGATTTATTTTTCCTATTTATTTTTTCTTTCTAGTCCTAAAAAAAATTACAATATTTGTGTGTCAAAAAAGTGTTTTGTGAGGCAAAAAAATATATATTTAAAGAGTAGAGTAAGAAGAAAGAGATAAAAATAAATGGTACAACAAATATTTTTATTAACATTTGATTTTTTATTTGAAAGATTAATTTTTAAAAATATTAGCAACTTGTATGGCTTTATATTATTTTTCATTTTTTTTTTAGACATGTTACCCATTACATGAAAAGTAAAATATGAATAACAAAAAAATAACGGATATGTTCAGAAATTGCAAATAAAAAAAGATAAAATTAAACAATATTTTCAGTAACATTTAAACATAAAATATTTACAATATTTTGACCAATTTGCTTGGACACGTGTTCATTTGAAATTACCGTTATATCATATGGCATTTTCTTAACACCGTAAATAAACAAATTATCTTCAGATACAACACTTCAGCATTCAAAAGCTTAAATCGTTTCTGGACTCTCCTCTTTCCAACTTCTCATTTTATATATGCTATATGGGTGATGCTATTGCAAGGATTCATAGCTGAAATCTCATGATTCTTCTTCCGCCCTCTCCCTATCGCCACGTGTCAAGTCGGTATGCAGGAATCTCTGGAATCTTGCCACTTCCAAGATTTAGAAGTCCATATAATTGTAATATTCGCCCCAAATCCATATCAATGATAATCATTCACTCATTACCATATGAAAAATAATTTCCCACCAATGGAAGCTCCTCCAGGTTGGAAATTATTGATATTTCTTTCAATTTCTGAATAACGCCTAGGAAGATTTGGCTGTGGAAAGTCTTGCATCGTTACTTTTCCAAGTCAAGTTGATTTCAGAATTTTGCATTTCTACTTTTCTAAGTCATGTTGACTGAAGACTTCTGCATTGTTATTTTTCCAAACCGTGTTGATCTATCTAAGCCAAGTGATGTTGATTTGAGACGTCGAGGAAGAAAATAAAGCCTTTTCATTTCAAATATTTTCTTTAAACATGGCAAAGCAGTGAGTGACAACAATATTTACAATTTTGTTGTTCTTTCATAATGAAGTTAGATCATCAAGGCCAAATAGGTATGGATGCTATTGCTGCAATTATCACCTTCATGCTATTCATGTCTTTATCAGCTGCTGATACAAAGCAAATACCACTTGGTTCATCACTATACCCTATTACTTACCCAACTTCATGGCGTTCCCCTTCTGGCCTATTTGCGTTTGGTTTTTATCAGCAAGGCGGTGGTTTTGCCATTGGGATTTGGTTGGTCGGCGGGAACAACAATACAGTGGTATGGACTGCAAACCGGGATGATCCTCCAGTAACCTCAAATGCAAAGCTACAACTAACCATGAGGGGTAAGCTTGCTCTGCAAACACAACAAGGACAAGAGAAGCTTATTGCTAATGCTAATGCAATTGCTTCCTCTGCTTCCATGCTTGACTCTGGAAACTTTGTACTATATGACAAGAATTCTAGTGTATATGGCAGAGTTTTGATTACCCAACTGATACTTTGTTAGGTGATCAAACTCTAGCTTGTGGTGGTCAACTGCTCTCCAGTTCATCAAAGACTAACCACTCAACTGGACGGTTTGTTCTCAAAATGCAATTTGATGGATTTTTTTGTGTCTAGCACACACAATTGCTCAATACATGATGCTTATTGGTTGTCTGATACCGACTATCTTAATGGTTTCAGCAATGGTTTCGACAAATATCATCTTTACCTCAACAGAAATGGCTCTTTGCTGATCAGGAAGGACAATGATTTGATGCCGATCACGTATCTATATAATGGTTCATCTCTTGCTGGCAACATCAACAATGAGAACAAGAATACAATTTATCGTGCAACACTGGATGTTGATGGATTTTTCCTGTTGTATGCTCATGATAGCAAAGATACTAGCAGCAATAGCAAAGTAGCAAATTGGCCACCTTTTGAGGACGCGTGTTTGGTGTATGGGATTTGTGGCTTTAACAGCTACTGCATATTGGATGACCAGAAATCATACTGCCAATGTCTTCCTGGATTTGACTTCATTGATCCGAAGCAAATGACTCTTGGCTGCAAAAGGAACTTTTCAGAGCCCAAGTGTAGCGATGAGAAAGATAATGCGTCGTTTTATAACATGGTCCCTGTGTCGAATTTGTGGGGGACTGATGCTCCTTATTTCGAGCCCAAATGTCAGGGAAGAGGAATGCTCATCTTCATGTTTGGAAGATTGCAACTGTGGGGCTGCTGCTTTTGGGAATAATCTTTGCCAGAGGTATGAGCCCCTGAAATATGTTAGGAGACTCAACCTGGGCGAAACACTATCCTGGGCATTCATAAAGGTAGGAAACATGACGTTGAATGAAACCCTTCATAAACCTGAGCTTCCTGTCCAATCACCTCCAATCAAGATTACTTGTAACAAATCAATTGTGGAGATTATTCTTGTTATATTGAGTTTTACTTTGCTTTTATGCTCAACTATTGGAATCTCTAGCCATTTTATTTGCAAGATTCGAGTTCTAAGGTACAAAAGGCTGTTGGAGATTGGGGACTTGGGCCTGAATGAAGAGGTCGCTCTGAGGAGATTTCATACAATGAGCTCAAGAAAGCAACAAATGGTTTCAAACAGGAGTTGGGCAAGGGTTCATTTGGTGCAGTATACAAAGGGGCTTTGTACAGAGGCAAAAGTAGAAGAGAGATTGCGGTGAAGAGACTGGAAAAGTTAGTTGAAGAAGGAGAAAGGGAGTTTCAAGCAGAGTTGCGAGCCATCGGCAAAACACACCACAAGAACCTAGTTCGCTTGCTTGGTTTTTGTGTTGATGGTCCCAAAAGGCTTCTTGTATATGAGTACATGAGTAATGGATCCCTTGGAAATCTTCTCTTTGGGGATGTCGTCACCCGTCCAAGTTGGGATGATAGAGCAAGAATAGCACTAGACATTGCAAGAGGGATTCTCTATCTCCATGAAGGGTGTGAGGCACCAATTATCCATTGCGACATAAAGCCTCCAAACATTTTAATGGATGAATTTTGGACTGCCAAGATATCTGATTTTGGGCTAGCAAAACTCCTGATGCCAGATCAGACGAGAACATTCACAGGTGTTAGAGGGACAAGGGGGTACATGGCCCCAGAATGGCAAAGGAACACCCCAATAACAGTGAAGGCTGATGTTTATAGCTATGGAATAGTGCTGCTAGAAACTGTGTGTTGCAGAAGGAACATAGAGGTTAACATCTCACAACCAGAGGAGATTCTTCTCTCTGGTTGGGCCTATCAGTGCTTTGTTGCTGGTGAGTTACATAAGCTTGTTCATTGGGAAGCAGTGGAGAAAAATGTCTTGGAAAATATGGTAAAGGTGGCACTTTGGTGTATCCAAGATGAACCTGTTCTCCGGCCATCAATGAAGAGTGTGGTGATGATGTTGGAAGGGATTACAGAGGTAGCAATTCCTCCTTGCCCAACTTCGAATTCCATGTGAATTTTCTATGTGATGAGGAAGATGTTTTTGTTGCAGCTTTCATGTTATTTTCAGTGTTGTTGTCTAAGTTCTGTAATAGAAATTGTGTTACTTAGTTTTGTATCCCTTTCAAAGTTTCAGTTGCTAAACTCGTCCTTAAGCAATGAGTAGAGGTAAAAGAAGGCATGAAGCCAACAACTAATGTATTTTGCTTTCACTTGTTAATTAATTGTTTTTGAACTTGATTGTTTGCTTGTCTGAAGTTTAGATTCGAATGAAACTCAAATTAACAGATATGCATGAGTATCACAAAAAAGATGAAGAAGAAATAATTGTTTTGCTTAGAGAAGAATAATAGTTCAAGGAGTGCAACTTGGGCTAACGGAATAATATCCTTATTCCTATCAATTCTTTTCATTTGATTTGTATTTATTTACTCTTTTTATGATTATGACTCAAACACCTTGGATTGATCGAGGCTAGAGTTGTATACGGATTGAATGTTTTTATAAGCATATAATGAAAATGCAAATCCTAATGAGATTAATTTTGACGGATCATCACGTAAAAGAAAATTATATTATAATTTAATATGTAATAATACATTATTAGATATTTGTGAAAAAAATCTACACCTATCATATGTTATGATATAAGTTAAATTTAATCATAATTGCAAAGTCTCATAAAAAAAAATAATTGCAATGTTCTCAAGATATTTGAAGGCATGTGATAAGTCTAATGTTAACCACCCATAAAATTCACCGACGTTATTAAGTCTACCAATTAATTAGTTAGGCTCTAATATTTGAGTAAGAAGTCACACGTTAACTTTGCTATAACCAATCGAAGTCCAGAACACGGCATGGCCATTAACGAGAGTAAAGGGCAAACATGTAAGAGTAAACATTTTATTTAGTTCTAATATATTTAATTTGACATCAATATTTTAAATTTTGATATCAATTTAATTCTAATATTTTTTATTTGATATCAATTTATTCCGTCATTTAAAGTTAAAATTCAATAAAATGACTAAATTGATGTAAAAAAAAAATTATTAACTATTTTCCCTAAATCAGCTCCGTAATTGTTGTTCGAACAGATTGTGTTGGTTCTAGTGTGCTTTCCATTTTCCACATATTGTTGGGTCACTCACTGTGTTTGATATGTTTTTTCATTGTCCTAAAAATACTTTTCAATCAATTTTTTGGTGACTAAACGAAAGAAAGCAAACAAACAGAAAATTAAACACGCAAATACACAGCACCAGCACCGTAATCGATCAATCAGTTCTTCAAGAGGAGTACAAAGTCTGAAGCATAGCATTCTGATTCGATCCTCGCTTAGCTAGGAAGTCAACACAAAAGTTGGCTTCTCTAAACACATGAATCACCTGAACATCCCAATCCAAAGATACCAAGTAATGAATCTCACCCAAAAGAATTTCATAGAGATGAAATGAGGTGGTACGCATGGTTACCAGTCTCCAAGCTTCCTTTGCATATGTTTCAAGAACTACCTTCTTATAGCCCAGGTCCCAAGCCATCAAGAGACCAGTTTAAATAGCAACTAACTCAGCAAAAATGATATCTTTCTGACCAAGAAAGCCAGAAAATCCATGAATCAAATTACCGAAGTTGTCACGCAACCCCAAAACCTGCACGCCAAGGATTGGTCATGCAACTGCCATCAACATTGATTTTCCTTCCGCTGGTTTCTGCCAGCAGACAACAACTGGGGTAGCAGCAAACCCAGTTCGGCTAGTGGGGAAACAACCTTTAGATCAGAAGCTATACAATCAATATTTTTCAATCAATTAAAAATACTTTTAGGAGAATATTTTTAAGATATTTTTTATTTTTAAAAAAGTATTTTTAAGATATTCTTTTGAAGATAATTTTTCTAAAAGTAATTCTTTTCAAATATTAAGTTTATCCCCAAACAATACAATTATAGACTTTGGTTTCCAAAGAAAGATAACAACAACACACAATTTAGCATTGGATTTGTCAACAATACAATTATTATTGACTGCATTATGTAATTAACCCATTGATCATTGGATTTTTTTAATGTTTCATATTTTTTAACTTATCGGGATGCAATTCATTCATCCATGCAACTCCATTAACATCATCAGGCAACAGTAGCAGAAAATCATTAGGAGCAAATTTCTCACTTAGCATGTGTTTGGTTTTCAAAAGTAAATATGCAGTGAAAATAGCATAGTATTTTCTCCTATGCTATTTACTTTGTATTTTATTGATTTTCTATTTGTTATATGTATTTTTTAATTTTTTATATATATTCTTTTAATTTAATTTTGGCTAAATAAATTATACATCACAATTAAAATTTTAAAACAAATTAATTAACTCTATCTATTTTCTTAATACAGGTTATAAATTTAAGTTCGTTAAATTTTTTTATTAATTTCAATTTTACTAAATCTTTTATATACTATAGATGCACTTTATTCTTTTTGTTTATTGATTAGTTTTTTATTTTATTGTTTACTGTTTAATATGCTCATAAGCATTTCAAAGATATACAATATTGTTCTCATAAAATAAATTCACTTTTGTGTCTATTGATACGTAGCAAATCAATAATTTTTTTTATTATTATACAAAAAATCAATAATTTTAAATATTATGTATTATACACAGAAAATTGTGGTAAATCATTTATTCTACGTGTTATTGTATTTTTAATTATCATTATGTGACATTATTGTATGTCTTACCATTGTTTTTGGTGCTATATGTCTCTTCATTGTAACCAAAATAATAATTAAAAGTGGAAACCAATCATCTTATAATTCACATGATAAAAATAACCAAAAAATAATTTAAAGAGAAAAATGAAACATCTTAATTTTAATTTTGAGGATAATTATACTAAAAACTTCAAAAAAATATATTCATTTTTAAATTTAAATAATCTAAGAAAGAAGTTAGATAAACTTTATATTTAGTTATATTTTATATTCATAAAATTATGAATTTTATTATTACAGCTTCATTAGTGCAGTATTTTAATCTACGAAGGAAGCTACGTGAATTTTATATTTAGTTCTATTTTACTAATGTTTTAAAGTAAGTTTTATTTATCATATTTAGTTATATATATATATTTTTGTATTCATAAAATTGTGAATTTTATTAATAGAGTTTCATTTATTAGTCCAGTATTTAAATTTTTTAATTATGAATTTTGTATTTTAAATTATCATTATGAGTCATGTATTGTATGTCTTATTAGTGTAATTCAAATAATAATTAAAAGAGAAAGCCAAACATCTTATCATTCACATGATAGAAAAAACCAAAATAATAATAATAATAATAATAATAATAATAATAAAGGAGGAAGTATATCATCTTCTCTATGAGATATAATAATGAAAATTAAAATAATACAAGTGTTAGAATTTATTTTGAGAATAATTTCACTAAAAATTTATATTTAGTTCTCTTTTACTAATGGTTAAAATTAAATTTACCTAAACTTTATGTTTAGTTCTATTTTGCTAATAATTAAATTAAATTTTATTTATTATATTTAGTTCTATTTTATATTCATAAAATTGTGAATTTTATTAATATAATTTTATTATTAAAATATTTATATTTTAATTTCCTATTTTTATCTAATTTTAAAACTTTTAAATCTAGATTATATATATATATATATATATATATATATATATATATTGTTTTATGTTTTAAGTGTTAACATTATACATATTCTATATTTGTTTTGTTTTGATAATCATTACACATATTCTATTTGTTTCAAGTTTTAACCGTAAACTTTCATCAATAATGTAAACTGAAAAAAAAAAATACTAATAGAAATATTAATACACAATTAAACATACGCAGTTAAACATATTCAAATCAATAAACCAAAAAAAAGTACTAATATGAAAACTAAGACTTTATTAAAACATAACTAAAGAGTAAAGTAAATTACTCAAACCTTAAAATGTAATTGAATAATAATATAATTTATTATTAAAAAAATTATTAATTTAAGGAAATTTTATATCATTATATATATATATATATATATATATATATATATATATGAACACTAAAAATTCAGCTAAATTACTTTATGAATATAATTAAGGTTATTCTCAGTATACTTGCTTGCTTTTATACTTTTATTTCTTATTCAACTTTTTTCAATTAAGATATTAGAAAATATAGGATGGAGATGAGTAAAACTAATAACTCTAACTTGATTAAGATATGTCCAAGTTTATTAGTCACTATGGGCTCACTTGCTATTTCTTATTCAACTTAAACCTGATAAATTCAAAAATAATATAATAATAATACTCCTTGTTCTAAAAATATTTTATTCTTACAAATGTCGTTTGTCCTCTTTTAATTTTTTATAATGAATTAATGCTGAATTCTCCCAATTTTCATTGTAAAAAACAAAAATCTAACATTTTCCATTTTAAAAAATTAAAATAATCTTATATTTATATAAATAAAATTCAATAAATATGTAATTAATGATATTATTATAAAAACCATTATTTTGTAATTAAATTTGCTTTAATTTACAATTATCTATTATCCAACGTAATAATGCAATTATTTTGATATTATTAATCAGCTCCTAAAAATTTGATTCTCTATTTTTTAATTAAAATTTAAAATAACTATATAACAATATTATTTGATTTAAAAATTTAAATTTTTTACCTTTAAATTAAAATTAGATTAAAATTATTCTTTTTTAAAACCTTATCATGTTTAGCTTGCAATAGTTTTCAATTACTATCACAATTTTCTTTTAAAAGTATTTTTATCAAAAATAGTTATGAAAAAAATACAGTATCACCAGTATATCAAGTGAAATGAGTTTAAGTAACATGAATATTCAATAATATTCCGTAAAAAAAGAAAACAATATTAAAAAAATAATAGGTGGTCCACAGCAGGCAAAATTTTCCAGGATAAACCGCGTGAAGTGACGCAGGCATGGATTTGAGAATCGGACAGGTAATTGACACAATCAAAGTATTAGATCATTAATTTAACTGATAAATTATTGATTAAATCGGATATAATTAAATTAATATATAAAAATATAATTTAACATAATAAAATATATATTATATATTAAAAAATATAATATAACATTAAAATTTGATTAGATTAGTAATAGAAATTCGCATCCTCCTTCCCAATTTTCAAACTTGTGGTTTATACGTGTAATCAATTTACAAATCATGAAATAATTGGCGATATATATAACGATAGATAAGGGTAATAATTTTATAGCCTCAGATTTAGGTTAAACCCAAATCCTACATATAGTAATATATTAATCATTTATAGAATAATTTGAAATTATAAACATATAGATATCATAAAAATATTGGTTGAGATTATACCACATATAGAATTCACCATAAATTCAACTCTATATTAATATTTTTTTTGGTAAACAATAAGACAAGGGTTAAAGAATAAGAGTCAAAAATTTTTAAAATATTTCATCACTGAATTCATTGAAAATTTGAAAAACTCACCATTTACTTTAAAATTTAATTGAAATGCAGTGATAATATAAATTTTTTTTATTCATTTATCTAATTAAGTAATGACATATTAATAAATATAATTACTTTCTACTGCACTACTTGAAAAGCCATATAAGAGAAGATATTTGATTAGATAATAATATAAAACTCTTCTATATTATTAGTACATTAAAATTAAACTCTTATTTAAAACTTTATACTAATTTTTTAATAGTGTATTAAAATTACCAAAAATATAGTAAAAATACTGTTTAGTAAAACACTAATAATAATTATAAATGATAATAATAACTTCTGTTTTTATCCTGTACAATGCACATAATTTTTCAAAAAAAAAAAAATTTACACAAATTTTTTACATTGCGTTTACTTTTTATTAACAGAACAAATTAGAATTGGTAGAAAGGGATTGAAAACAACTCCCTATATGCTTCTGCGATATAAAAAGTTGCTTATTTTCTGCTTCAGCTTCTCTTGAAAAGTAACCAAACATGCAAACAAATTCTATAATTACTTTCTCAAAATGTTAATCAAATGAGCCTACTACCTATTTCTTCAGGAAATACCGTACTACTCTTTTAAAAGTTATATTATGAAATAAAAAACATAACTATAGCACTGACGGCTATTAAGGTATAAAATATATAATTATAACATTAAAAAATATTGATGATTGAATGATAGTAATTTTTCTTAATTTTTAAGTTTACGCTTTTAAAAAATAACAAATACCTTTAATATAATAAATTTATATTATATATAATTTTATTTTCAAATAAATAATACAATATTTCCTCTAACAAAGAAAATCTGAAGTAAGCCCTAGAGAAGCATAAAGGAGCTTTTTTTTTTTTTGTGAGGAATCTGTACTAATATTTATTTAGATTTTTGGTAGCATAATATATAAATAGTTCATTAGGTGAACTAAAGTTTTGGCTTAATAAAATTACACATAAAATTTATTTATAAAATTTTGGCTTTTCAAGGGGTTAGTTTGCTTGTAATATTGGCTTGAAATATTGTGGCTCGTCACGCGTAGGATCGCTCGTATCAATAATCCCACACTCTTTTTTTTTTTTTTTGAGCTTATTAGTAAATTATTTGTAGATATTTTTATAAACATTAATTTTTTTTTGTAGCTGATATTTATAAAAATTAATTGAGCACACATGAATCTTTTCGTTAATCTGAATTTTAAGTGACGAAGGCTATCAAAGTATTTTAATAATATTTTATCATTGGGTTCTTTCGGCCGAAGGAGTATTTGATAAGATTGGACCCGTGAGAGTGTTTGAAAACTCCTAATTCAAACGCCACAAATTCTATGCTTGCACCCATCCACCACCACCCCGTAAGATCTTTTCTTTTATTTTTTGACACGAACGACCCCGTGAGATCACTGTGGCTGTTGATGAACTTGACCCACACGAAATTATTCACATCTCCCAATACCCGCATCCACTATTTTTCGTTTACTGTTTTTGTTCGACTTTAGTAAACAAAAGTTATTTTCATCAATATCATTTTAACAATATTTAGTGTGTTTCGATGCATATTTGGAACATCCAAAGTCAACTGTAGGACCCAAATTTAGAGTGCATCTGTACCGTATGCATTTTTCATTCTTCTAAAAAATAAGTATCATTTGTGATGAGGTCATTTTGGAAAGTGCACCATATAATTGTACATGATAAAACATAGATTTTGGTGGGTCGAGCAACATATAGTTCAATTATTAGTATTGATATTTATTTATTGTCCTTACATAACACGCTTTTGTCGGGAAAGTTTTCTTCTCACTTTAGTCATTGGGCAGCACATCCTCTGTTGGGGTTTTTACCAAAGAAAAATAAAAAAAAAATTATTTACGGATATGTGTTACTATTCACATTATTGATGAATATACACTGATTTGTAATAAAAACAATACGTAATATATTATCACGTGTTTCATGCACAACTTTTACACATAATACGTGACACAGTTTCACGTAAAGCATAATGTGTGACACTATCATGTATTATCCTTTATAATACGTAAGCTTCTTCACGTAATGCATAGGCCCGCGCTATAAAGGTAGGGGACCACATGTCTAACGGATTATGTTTTAGAGGAAGAGAAAAAGTTGAAGAGAAAGGGCGGAAGAGAGAAAAGTTTAGAAAAAGAGTAAGATATTTTCAATAATAGTAGAGAATTCAGATTATGGTTGAGAACAATAATATCTCCAAAGAATCAATGCGGACACATTTCAGAAAATCTAGCGACACATATAAGTTAAGAAATTAATTTTATTTCTTCACATTGTATCGTTAAGTGATTTAATTTTATGTATTATAGAGTAATTAGTTAGCAAATTTGGGTTTAGGCATAGTTTGTTTAAAGATAGAATTTTTATTTGTTGATAAAAGTAGTTAATTAAGTTTAATTTAATTAATTAATATTAATTAATGAAATCATAATTTAATGTAATAGAAACACATTTAGAAATTACTTTAGTTGGGATTAATAAATTAATAAATTGTTAGTTCTAAGAAAAATGAAAATATTTTCCCATAATAATATTTATTCTTCATAACTAATAGTATAATTATCAATAAAAATTTTATATTAATATTTAGTTTAATAAAAAATCTTAAAATTAAGTAAATAATATTGTGAAGGATTTAATAATTAAAATCTATGTACAAGTCTCCATTTTTTTAAGTTGATGATTTTATTCCAATTAGATTAGGGACTAATTTTAACAAAAAATTAATATCATAGGTTATAATTTGTAGGTTTGTAGATTTGTTCGTTTAGAAGGTGAATATCATAGGTGTATTATAGAAAAGAAATTATCCTTAGTCTTTCATATTTCTCTTTATATGCCATCAGTTTTAGAGTTACAAAAGCTGAATATGACAAAATTATCCTTAGTCTTTCATATTTCTTTTTATATTGAGTTTTAGAGTTATGATTCTTTTTATTTATGTTGCCTTGATGTAAATTAATTTTTTCATTTTATGTCCTCTATATAACCTCGTTAAAATTCTACGGATCTAACACTTTAAAGCTCAGGGATGCAAATGGGGTTTTGACATGCTTCACGGATTTCGTATTATAAGTCTAATAATGCATTGCTCAGCTTTTGTGGAACATTAAGAGACCTGAGACGCATACTTGCCACTTGCATGGGGTGAGTACACCATCACTCTATAGGATGTCGCATTCATTGGGCTAAAGTGGATGGGGGACCCATGAGTGGTTCATGGGGGCTCCATCATCATGGTATGGACATATGGGAGCTTTGCAACAAGCCTAGGAAGGGTGCCATGGAGGATCTCAGAAGGTGTATAAGAATACACTTTCCATGGACTAGCTTAGGAGATGTTCTCCTGTTAGGCGAGTAGGAGATTGAGGCATAGATCATTTTGGAAGCTTATTGTAAGAATCTTCCCAATCTCCATAAATCCGAGCAATGACTTTTTGTTTAGCAAGCCATGCCCTCCTATACGAAACTGGAAATCTATACTTTTCGTGGACCTTGTACTCAACACCCTTTCGGATGCTATAATTTTTAACTCCAAGTAACACAGACTCTTTATTGGGAAATTGTTTCCTCTCTTGCAATGGGGACTCTCTAGATAATTGCATATTGTTTCCACTACCCATAGTGCCCCTCAACCCCCTCCATATTCACCTTAGCTTCTTCCATATTCACACTTGAATAGTGACCAACCTATTGACTTTAATGCGCATGAGAGTTTATGTAAATGTTTGGTTAATGGGGAGCACTATATGCCATCATCTTGTGACACTAAAAAATTATAACACAATAATCCATAGATGAGAATTTGTAAGCTAAAGAGAACAATTTAATAAATACCACTAGTTAAATTCAAAAATATTTACCCAATTCATGAATAAGATTTGAACAATATTAAAAAATATGTTAACTACAAAATCTAGAAAATATATAGCATATTCAAATAGTAGAATTAAATTTTACCGTCGTTCACCTCCTCTTCAGAAATAATTTCATTGTATAGCTCATACCTAAATTGGACCATCAGTTCAAGTGTTCCACTAGCACTTTCTTCCAAATTTACTTGTCCAACATTTTCATTTTTCGTTGGACTTTGTCTTGAAATTATTCTACGAGGTTGAGCTAATGTTACTCCATCAAAAGCTTAACGGGATTTGATCCTTTAAAACTCAATTGCAAATCTCTCACAACTACAAATACCTCCATAACATGGAGGTCGCAAAACTGACTATGGCAATCAAACATCATCATCAAATAATTATCAGTATCAATGTTGCAACTTCCTTACCAGGGCACCTTGACTGATCAATATAGGTAGCGATACATGATCTTGGGTTATTTGCTTATTTCCTTCTTGTAATTTGTGAAAAATTTTATTGTGAACCTTAGAAAGACTCATAGATGAATACACATTAATAAGTATTGGATTTTGACCACAAAACTTGACCTCATCTTGTGAATTTTGAATAATTTCACAATTATAATGAACAAGTAAATAATATCTCCTAGATGTTTTTTTTTCAAAGATGGAAAAATATAACTCACTCACTCACCGTAAATAATGTGTATTATAAGAAACATTTGGTAGGGTTATTTTATAAAGGCCGCACACATAATACGTGGTCCAGTGTACACGTATTATGCTTGATGAAACTGTGTCACATATTGTGTGTAAGCATTAAATACATGGCACAGTATCACATATTGCTTTTATTACAAACAAGTGTATATTCGTCAATAATGTGAACAGTAATGCATATCTGTAAATAATCATTTTTTTCTTTGGTAAAAAACCCTCCTCTATGTGGACGGGTGATACTCCCTCTATCTTAGAGTAATTGTGAAAAATTAAATAATACATGTATTAAAAAAATTAAAAATATCTTAATACAATAGTGGAGCTTAATGAGGGTTGAGAGGACAGCCTCCCTCGCCCTAATTTTTTTTTGTACTTTGTGTTCAATGTGATTATTAAAAAATTAATATATCATGTTAAATTAGGAAAAAAAACTCACTAAGGCCTATTTGACACATTTAATAGGATAAAAGCTTATATGATAAGACTTAATAAACTTTTAATATAATACAATATTTAATCTAGTACAGTAAAAGATATTATATTTCTATATGATATTATCATATATTTGTAAATAATTCTAATATTATAAATAAATATTAATAAAATAAATTTTTATTAATGATTTAAACATAATTTTCAAATATTATATTTATTAAAATGTTTATTAATTAAAATTTAATTTATATTAAATATTATTATTTATTTCAATAAATTATTTAAATATAAAATAAATATTTTATATATTTTAATATTTTCTATTTTAATTATAGTTATTTAAATTTAAATTTTAAAATAAGTATTAACTCAAAATATTTTTATAATTGATCCTTAACTTTATATACTAATTTTTATTATTATTTAATATTTATTAATTATAATTACTTTTATTTTTGTTACATATAGATAAATTGATAATTATTTTATTTTAATAAAATATTAAAAATAAAAGTAACATTATACGTTAAAAGCTAATCAAGTCTAATACGACCTCCTCATAAGTGTATTAAATTATACAACACTTTAATATATATGAGCGTTATGATGTATAAACTTATACAATACGTTCCTGCACCAAACACGGTTAAAATCATAACATATAGTATAAGCTTATATTATCATATCTAAAATAGTACCAAACACACCCTAAATAAATGCAAGAGTTGTTTGTTCTCCAATTGTTAAGAACAAAGTCAACTAAGACTTTTTCTATATTTTCTATATTATCAACAAGACATTTTATTTGCATATTAGTATTTTAAAATTTATGTGGTTAATATAGTTGCTAAGAAATGATAAAATTTCTAATTAATGTGTGGAAAAATGCTCCTATTTCAAAGTCTCTCTTACATGTATTAAACAATTATTAAATATTTCATAAATTACAACTCATATTATATTGTGATGGTAAAATCAGAGCATTGATAGTTAAAAATATCTATGATCACTCTATGTCCCCCCCAAAAAAATTTCATTCATCTTCCACTACTACCTTGGTTAAATGTAGAAAATTATTTGAGTTGACAAAATTATTTTTCCAAAGTCATTTATTATTCATCTTGTTAAATGTATTGATTACTTAACTAACATGTTTATATGTATTAAATGCATAAAATGAAGAAAAATTAATACTACCTAGATATTATAAAGATACAATATTCTAAAATATTAAAAAATAAAAAAAATTGATAGTTATTCTGAAATAGAAGAGTAGATAATGGAGAAGAGAAAGGGAAAGATAATCTATTCCTTTGTTTAGGAATAATGATAAATAATAAGGGAAGGAAATTCATGGGAAATAGTTTCTCTTTTTCCACTCAAAAGATAATTTACTTTCTCTTTCAAAATTGCAATAAACCGGGGAGCTAAAAACTTTGTGAGATTAAAAATTATAATTATTCTATTTTATTTTATTATTATTATGTTACTTTCAAACACAATTAATAAGTTTCTATTTTTTTCTTTTAGGAATCATCCAAACAAGTAAGAACCGAACTTTATTCATTCCTTTCCTGATTTTCTTTTCATCACTATACGTACCAATTTTGATCGGGTCCATTTGGTTTAATTTTTGAGATAATTACTTTTAAAAGAATTGATTTGTGTTTAGTTTTAGTATATCAAAAGTAAGTTTAAGATAATGATTTTTGTTTATATAGGATAAAAATAAAGTTAATTTTAATTATTAATGTGAGAGTAATAGTGAAATTTTATCTCAAAAATAATTTTATAGATGAAAAGTATCATTCCATCTACTTTCAGTAAAAGTTTTTTTTTTCCACCAAATGAGTTTTGGTGAGCACATATGGAAACTAAACATCTTTTAATTTTGCACTTTTCATTTTTAGTTAAGCAAAATTACTTTTAAAGTGTATCCAAACAAGAACCCATTCCATTAATAAAAAAATTTAAAAACAGTGTAAAAATATTCATATGTACTAAATTTATTTTTTAAAATGTTGTGCATTGTATGGGATCTATAAGCTATCAGACCAATAACAGAGAAAACTTGAACATGACTATTGTATATTTTTTTTCAACACTACTCTATTTGTTTTTTTTTTATTGCTAATTTTAACACTGCTTGGAAAAAGAAGTTAGGGTTTAATCTTGATATACTAACAGTGTAATAAATTTCACACTATTTTACAGTTAAATTATCTCAATTACATAACCTTTTAAGTAGTAAAATTTTATCTCAAAAATAGCATTTGTATATAAAAAGTATCATTTCATCTACTTTCACTAAAAATAATTTTTTCCACTTGAAAATGAGTTTTGATGAGCACATATAGAAATCAAATATCTTTTTAATTTTGCACTTTTCAATTTTAGTTGAACAAAATTATTTTTTGAAGTGTATCTAAACGACACCCATTCCACTAATAATAAAATTAAACTAAACCATTTTTGCTAATGTGACAATACTAGTTTGATTGGATGACAATGTAAAATTAAAAAAATTTATACTATTATTGCATAGAAATTAAACAAAAGTTAAGGGTGAAAAGATTTTAAGGTTGAGGGGTAAAAGATAGATGGGAGTTTTAATGGATAAGTTCCATGTGTAATTTTACATAGAACTTATCAATGAAAGTTTTTACCACATTTTTTATCCCAAAAACCAAACTGTTAGAATTTAATTAAAAATAAGTTAAAATTTTCTTGGATGAATTATGAGTTTAAATCTACTCACATAAAAACTTATCAATAAAAAGTTTTCATCTAAATTTTATTCCCAACTAAACACGCCTGTGGTGAGTTTTTCAAAATTTTCAACGAAGGATGTGTTTTTCAAAATTTTCAATGACTTCAGTGATTGAAACTTCAAAAAAATTTCCACTCTTGTTCTTCAACCCGTGTCTTAGGGTTCAACAAAACCCTTATATTATGCCATAAATTTATTTCATTATTTGTAAATTGATTAAACGTATATCCCATAATTTCGAAAGTTGGGTATTCATAACAATTGCATCGGCCCGAATCTTAGGGTTTATTTGGTTTCAATTTCTAGTTTTTATTTTCAATTTTTCAATTTTCAAGAATTTGTAAAGAAAAAACTGAAAATTGGAAATGAAAATTGAAAACTGAAATTTACAATTTTTAAAATTTTTAATATTTCCTTCACAAAATCTAAAAATCTAAGAAATTAAAAATAAAAATTAAAAACTAAAAATTAAAACTAAACATGCTCTTAATTTCCTTGTTTAAGTGAAACAATACGTTTAGTTTTCATTGGGGAAACCATCGTGATCGAAAAGCACATGCAGCCCCTGCGTCACGTCACATGCTGAGAAAATTTTGCCTGCCTCCAGTCTTCGTCCCATGACCGACTTTTACCAGTGAAGACGGCATGTGGTCTGTCAATTATTGAAGAGTCGTCATTTCAGGTCGATTTGTCCATTATCTACTTTTAGAAAATATTACTAAATATTTAAAATAAAAAATTGAAGTGAATGAGTGGATATATTATCTTCTCAACATTTGTATTACTGAATGCCAAATGTTAAAACAGTGCCGTGCAAATGACTTATGAAAGCACATGCAATTATTTTCTTTGCTGTTTTTTTCAAAACCATCCTCCCCAGGTTTGATTATAGCAAATGATATTTTGAAATCCAAAAATGGATATCACATATCACATTTATTTTACTTCTAATTTGTGGTCTCATTCATTTAATTCAATAAGTTCATCAAAAGATAATAAAATGAATATCAAATGGAACATCACTCTTTGAATATCAAAATAGCATTCAAATTATTGATTAACCCACACGACTTTTACACATTTAGTGGTACTTAATTTCTTCGAGCCAAATAGAAGTGCCCTTGGTGAATTAGCTGTGTAGAGTTGTCCCCATCGTGTAAATTCGGTAACCAGTGGTGGCGGAAGTTGAAAAGAAATTTAGGGGCAAGTAATATGTAACATAGATAATGATAATAAAATTAAAATTAATTTTACATTATATATATAAATTTTTTAAATATATTGAATAAGAGAAATATTTTATATGAAAGATAAAAGGAGCAAATCTTAAGTCAATATGATTAGTCTAGTCATCAGGAAAGAGAATAATTTACAATAAAAGTTGTTTAAAAGTTACATTGATCACTTACAAAGTTAGATAATTATATGTTTTACTTTTACCCTTTTTAAAGATCTAATGACAATGTTTGTTCCACTCACTCCATAAACTCTCTTTAAGCTTTAAAATAAATCACTAACAAGAGATTTTTTTTTGTTCTCGCCTTATAATGTTGCTCAATGTTTTTTTAATGTCTTGAAAATGTTAACAATTTAATCAATATTTTAGCGATTGACAATTTTCCTTATGCAACGTATTTGGTATGAAGGTAAAAGTGAAGAAAAAAATTATGAACAAATCTATTATGTAATTTCATGGATAAATTTCATGTGAAAACTTATACATTAAGCTCATGAGAAAAAAAACCTCTCATTTTTACCATACCAAACACAACCTTAATATAAATAATCATACTATTTATTAAAAAAAAAACTCATCTTTATTATATTTATTATGTGATAATACATCATTTTTTTCAGTTAGAAAAAAGACTAACAAACTCTAAAGTTAAAAAAATCATAATTTTTTCAATAGATAACACAACTCTAAATTCTAAATTGGAGGAGTAATTGAAGGAAGACACAATTACAACAAAATGAAAAAAACCAAAATATCACCCCAAAATAACAAAGCGACACTCATAATCTAGAAGTTAAACAAAACACGAATCCACCCGTGATGGCAAAAAAAGCCCCATACATCCAAGCATTTGAAACTACACATGACAGATTGCATATTAAAATTTACTATATACATATATATATATATATATCTCCCTTTAATCAATTGCATCGCTACCCAACCATCATAAACTCAAAATTCACTTACCAAAAAATCTTGTTTATATAGGGTAATATTTATTGTGAAACCTATTTATTATACAAAGTATATATATAAGTTAATTTTTCAAAAAAGAAAAAATTGGGGGCATTGTCCTAAGCACCGCCCGTGGCAACCACGGCTTCCGAGTGATGCAAGCTAAGCTTTGGTGTTGAAATGCATGAGATGGGAGTCAATAGGTATTCGTCTTTGTATGGAAAATTTGAGTAGTGTCGAATTGACGGTTTCGCCCTTGCTTAGCTTTTTTTTGGCTTTGGCGAGTGTGTTGATCAAGTTAATCATCTGTTTGGGACCCTATAAAAGCAGTTTCTATGTTCTGAATCCTACACAACATGGCTTTCAATCCCATTATTCTCGTTCTGTTCTTGCTCCCTTAACCCCACCAGTGCTTTCAAATGAACCCAAAAATGCTGGAAACATGATTGAGTTGGGCTCTTGGCTCTCTCCCGAAGGAAACGCATCTTCATGGGCATCGAGTTCAGGCCATTTTGCATTTGGCTTTTACCCTCAACGTGATGGCTATGCAGTTGGAATATGGCTGGTTGGTGCAACCGAGAGTGACAACACCGTTGTGTGGACCGCCAACCGTGAAGATCCGCCACTCTCCGCTAATTCCACGTTGCAGTTGACCGTAAATGGCCTGGTTCTTCAACAAGGGAGTGAAGGCCAAAGAGGTCTACTCATTGCAGCTTCAGAGCCAGCAGGGTCAGCATGTATGCTTGATTCTGGTAACTTTGTGATCTATGGCATATTGGGGGCCTCGAATGTTGTCTGGCAAAGCTTTCAGTGCCCGACTGACACCATATTAGGAGGGCAAAGCTTTCAAAACCAAACTGAAGCCTTGTTAGACCCAGGGACTGTAACTAATGGAAGCTGGTGTCCATTCCAACTGGTGTCTAGTTTGTCCAAATCAGACCATTCCAGTGGACGTTTCACCCTTACCATGGATATTAGTAATTATGTCCTTGTTGCATTCCCTTTGAACAGCATGCGTTTCCCTGAGGATGTTTACTGGTCCACCGGTCCCGAGTTTGAACCAGTGTCGGGGGCAGCTAGGTAAGACACATAAATATTCACTTATTTGTATAATTATTTTTATATAATTGATTATGTGAAAATTATTTCATGTTTTGACATTTCAAGTTAAGTCCTTAACCAAAAAGTGATTTTAAGATAATCTATTTTGTTAGATGTATGAAATAATCTGTTTTATTATATTACATAATATTTGGTACTTAAATTAAATTAGTAAAAATATCATAATATAAAATAATTAGCTTTTACCTATAACTGAAAGATTCAAAAGCTGCTTATGATTATAAACTTATTTCTAGCTTCAAGTTATTAACTTTTAATTATAATAACTTTTTACAATTCTCACACACAACGGCTAGCTGATGATGGATTGTCACGTGCTATGATTTTATGTGTATCCATTACAAATTTTTTATTTAGTATTTTAGTTAGATCCTTGCTAGTTATTATTGATCTTCTGATTGTAGTTGTGTTTCTTTAATACTCCCTTACTCTTGTATATAAACCCATATGCAGTCGTTAGATTCATTTTTAGTAACCTACCAATTAGGTCTTCTATGAAAATAATATTGGACATATTTATTCCTTAAGAAAAAAAATCATTTTTGATTCCTCATAATTGAAATGGGATAAATTGATTTTAATAATTTATAAAAATGTGTCAAGTTAGTTCCTGCTAAATATACAAATAGGACAAATAATTCTATCAAAATATCAATAATCATATATTGCTAATCAAGAGACTAAAATATTTCTTTCTTAAGAGACTAATTTGTCTTATTTTAATTTACTCATTCATTTTCTTTCATTTCACCATGTGTAATATGATTTTAGTAGTAAATCCTCTCTTTTGCGCCATTTTCTCTCTTTTTAATACTTTTTTGCCCAAATTTCTCTCTTTCACCCTTTTCCTTCAGTTTTCTTCCTTGCTCCTCCTTCATCTGCTTCCCTGGCTACTGTTGATGATGTTGCGTTCTTTCTTCCTTCATCATTTCGATAGTGTTGGTCCTGTGTTGGTTTTGAGCTTTTGACCAATGATAAATTGATAATTACGGATCTTACAATCGCGCGAAGAAAATCGCCTTGAGTGTCAAGAACAAATTTTGATTCGTTAATGGATATCTCCCTATTCCAATCCTAATGATGATCTTGTGCTCGACCAGCATCGGTTGCACAACAACAACATGGTTATCTCTTGGCTTCTCAATGCCACTTCAAAGGAGATCACTCCTACTATCATTCTCTATTCCTTTCAAGAAAACATTAGTTGGCAAACATCATGACAAAGGCCTCCTTTCTTCTCAATTTCTTCATTTTATATCCAAGCAAGGACTAGGACTATAGAATATCTACTTCACACATTGGGTGGGAGTTTCACACACAACAACTAGTTGATGATAGATTGTCGGGTCCTATTATTTTAGTTGTATCCATTACAAATATGTTATTTAGTTAGTTAAATCCTTGCTAGCTAGTTATTATTCTGTGTGGACTGTAGTAATGTTTCTACACTACTCTCTCGCTCTTGTATATAAACCCATCTACTAAGTTAATGAAGTCTTTGGATTCATTTTTCTTCATTCCACCAAGTGTAATAACAATTTTACCAAACATCCTAGAATTTTTCAAAAAACAATTGTAATTTTTTATAAAAAAAAATTGTTTTTGCATGTTCCCAAACATGCACTAGGGCCTTTAAGATTTTTACTTTACTGCTCATTCTTATATTTTCTTTTTTTTCATTTCAATTATTTATCCCTTGAAAGTGCAAATCTTCCACTAAATTTTGATTCTAATAATTTTTTTTATTTGCTAAAAGCTTTTATAAAATCAAAATGTTGAGTGATTTATTATTTTTATATTTGGTTTTACTTTAGGTCGCTACAACTCAGTCTTAACCTGGAAGGCTTTCTTTGCGTAAGTAAGTCTCAATGTATGGCTAATTACACAAACCACAAAAATAAGTTGGGAAATGCAACCTCAATATTTCGAGCAACACTTGATGTTGATGGAAACTTCAGGTTGTACGAGCATCGATTTGTGGGGAAGGGTAATACAAAGTCAGTTGTTCAAATATTGTGGGAAGCCTTGCTTGATGAGTGCCAAATCAAAGGGTTTTGTGGCTTAAACAGTTATTGCTCCAATGTGAGTGGCAAGGCTATATGTGCTTGTTATCCTGGTTATATCCCCTCCCAAAATAATAATAATAATAGTAATAACATGTTTCTGGACTGCAAATTGAACTACAGCAAAGATGATTGTATAATCAGTGCTGACCCAGAGATGTTGTATGATGTTACTTATTTGGAAAATGTGTGGTGGGGTCAATTCCCATATTTGGCTATACCAATGATGAAGGAATCTTGTGAGAAGTCTTGTAAGGAAGACTGTGATTGTGGGGAGCATTATATACTAATGGCAGTTGCTATAAATATCAACCTCCACTTATATATGGCAGAAGGATTCCAAATGCACCATTCACGGCCCTTTTGAAGGTGAGTTCTTCAAGACTTGTCATTAGTCCAAATCGTACTATCTTACCACCAGTGAAGAAGGCCAAGGTTGTTGTTGAGAATAACAACACTTTGATAATGACTCTTGTCTTTACTTTGGGTTCCATTTCATTGATTTGTGTGGTCTTTGCAATGTGTATTTTCTTCACTTATAAGCATCAAGTTTATAGGTATAGCAAGTTGTCAGAAAGTTCAAATATGGGATTTATTGAGGAATGTTCATTGCGTTCATTTTCCTTTGATGAACTCGAGAAAGCAACTGATGGCTTCACACAAGAGGTAGGCAAAGGAACTTTCGGAGCAGTTTATAAAGGTACAATCCATGAAAGTAATAGAAGGATTGATGTTGCTGTCAAGAAACTTGAGAAAATTGATGAAGGGAGGGGGAATTTCGAGCTGAAATTACTGCCATAGCTCGAACTCATCACAGGAATTTAGTTAAACTAATTGGGTTTTGTATTGATGGGTCTAGGAAGCTTCTTGTTTATGAATATGTTAGCAACGGGTCCCTTTCAAATCTCCTCTTTAAGGCTAAGAAGCATTTGCCTTGGAAAGAGAGATTGAAAATCGCATTGGATGTGGCTAGAGGAGTTCAATATTTACATGAAGAATGTGAAGTTCATATCATCCATTGCAATATTAAGCCCCGAAATATACTTATGGATGAATCATGGATTGCTAAGATATCTGATTTTGGATTTGCAAGGCTATTCAAGCCTGAACATTCAAGAACTAGACCAAGGGATGAGGGGATAAGTAGATACTTGGCACCTGAATGGCAAAAGGAGGCATCACTATCTGTAAAAGCTGACATTTACAGTTTTGGGGTGGTATTGTTGGAGATTGTGTGTCGCAGAAGAGGTATAGAAGTAGATGTTTCTTCTCCAGAAGAGGTACTTCTTTCCACTTGGGTATATCAATGTTTTGAAGCTGGGCAATTGAATAAGCTTGTTGCATATAAGGAAGATGAAAATGAAAATGAAGATGAAGATGAAGATTTAGATTTAGATTTGAAGACACTAGAGAGAATGGTTAAGGTGGGGTTGTGGTGTGTCCAAGACGACCCATCTATGCGTCCTTCAATGAAAAATGTCATCTTAATGTTGGAAGGATGGAAAGATATTCCAGTTCCTCCATCTCCACCCATCTCCAACCATCTTGGATTAAACATTTTTTAGGAACAGTATTTGTGCTCAAACTTGGGTTTATTTTAGGCTCATCAGGAATGAGATAAATATAAAGATGATAAGCCTGTTGTATTTTCTCTTCTATCCAACCATCTCTCATGTAACAAAAAATTCTATGATTTCATGGTATATGTGTCTTTCAGTAGTGAAACATCTATTTTACTGACTCAAATCTTGTTCCCAAATAAAATACTGTAAATTGCAAAAGAAATATTATCATGCATTTTTTATTTGTCAATAATATTTTATTGTGAAACAAGTGGAAAGAACACTGTCTATAACTCTAGATGGAAAATTCTGAACCTTGTTCCACCGAAATAATAGAGGAAATGTTTGAAACATGCATGGGAACGTGCAATCGCTCTTTTTTCCGCTCATATTGGTTTTGTTGGATTTATCATTTGCTAATGAATATTTTGTTATTATAATTAAGTTTGAATATTATTTGACGTTAATATTGTTGGATTATATTTTTCTCAAATGAGAGTATTTTGGATCATGATGCTTTTAAAAGGAAACAAGTTGTATTATTCATACAGGTTTAGATTATTAATCAATTTGGAACGTAATGGAATTCATTCACACATAATGATAGCTGGGTCACTCTATATGCACATTCAATCATAAAATCCATTAAAAACATAAATTCATTTTCTACATACAAATCACTTGCTCTTTTAATTCAAAATAATTATAACTATAATTTCATAATCGATCTCTAAAGTCTAAAGTCACAATACCAACCATATATATATATATATGGTATACAAAATAATCATGAATGCTAAATCATTAAACACGATCAAGAATGACATCATGGTATACAAAATACAAAACATGCTCCATGGTTAGGAACTCCTTCCTGAATGACATGAAGCACTCTAATCTATAACAAAGATGCTACGCGAGTGAAGCTCATAAGCTGGAACTCTGAATGCTGCTAGTAAGAAGGTAGCTAAGAAGAACCCGCAACAACTATTGTATTTGTAAATAAGAGAAGTGGGAGGGGTGAGTTTTATTCAAAACTGGTTGAATACTCACATGTAACCCCCTTCATGGACACACACGAAAAGATGCATAAAATCATCATAATGATAATAATAAAGCTCTAAAATATTTCATATTTATACATATATAATCAAAATCATTGTTTGCCATAAATCAAATCAACAGTATTCTAGTAGAGAAATAGGATCTCTGGTTGTGCACAAAATATGTGATATAACAAAGTCTCTAGTTATGCCAATTAATCATGACATAGCATATTCTCTAATCTTTGTGGTTCCCAAAGGGCCCGAAAGTAACACCTAACTAGATCCATCTTTGCTATGTGATATTGTCCCTTGGGAATCTTGATCCTAAGGTTAACGATCGTTTAGCTTAACTCATTTCTCTTTCTATAACTTGCCTGGTGCAAAATCATAAAAGTAGTTCTTTTCTAAGACTCTACATTTGGATTCTACTTGTATAAAGACTATATCATATACATAAATCACTTCCATAAATCAATCTGATAGTCATAAAGATCTTTAAAAATCACATTTATAACCAACTTTACATAAAAATCATTTTAATAATAATGGTCCTATAAGTTTTCTTAAAATAATTCATGCTCTTAAAACTAAGTTCATAGTTTTATAAACAATCAATAATCTCTAATCTTTCAAAATAGTCTCTAAAATCATGAGTCACAAGTTTGAACCCACTTATTGGAAGCCTGAAATATGGAGGATCAACACCAAAGGAGCTCTGTGAGGTGGGAATGACACCAATATCTGCCATTGGAATAACAAAACTCTAGATAAATCTCTGGATAACTCTAATCTAATCCTAACAATAATGGAAGTGTACCACCACTTGATTTCATTGAAAGAACACAAAGCCCACCCTAAGAACATGAGAGATTAGAGGAAAAGGAAGCAAAATCAACAAACCAAACTTACCTTGAGCTTTGGAGGAAGAAGATTGAAGTTAGATTGAGAAAATGAAGGAGAAATGAAGTTTTTTTTTTTGGGGGGGGGAGGAGGGGTGAGGGTTCGTATTTATGGCTTGAAAACCCGAAATGGGGGCTTTTATATAATCCATGATTGCTGCAATGCTCACAAAGAGCATTCCCTCTATGCACCCTTTTGCGCACGAGGTGCCATGCTCTCCAAAGAGCGTATCCTCTCTGTCGTGCCACCTTACCTCTCTTGTTGACTCCAAGTGCTCATTTTAGTGCTCCAGCACTCTCCAAAAGGTCTATTTTTTTTTTTTTTTTTTAGAGTTAGGTTGTGCATGTGAGGCCTCAAGCGCACGAGTAGGCCTCGGGACCTTAAAACTTTCTAGACTTATCTGGGACACGTGGAGCTCGAGGCATCACATAGACTACTAATGGTGAATGAGATGTGTCAACACAATATCTCACACATAATGAGTACAAATAAAACTTTTCAAAGGAAATATTATCGTATTGTAATTTCCATTTTGTAATTGTTGAATTTCTTTGATATAAAATAAGTTTATTACATAAATTATTTTATTCCTAATTTATTTAGAAACTAAATTAATAGAAGAAATCAACCTCTCCAACCACCATATGGCTGAAAATTTGGATGATTGAGAATATCAAAGAAAATCAGGAACTACTATCATCAACCACAAGAAGAAACATCAACTGTTATGAGAAAAAAAACAAGAAAACCTTTATTGGCAGTTTTCATTGGGATTTCTAGCGTAAAAACATTTATTGGCAATTTGGATAACGACGCCCTAAACCATTTAGCAGTAGTTTGGAATAAGGCTGGAACAACCTGCTAAACAAGGTTTTTCAATTGTAGCGGTTTCATAAATCTACACAATTTAAAACCTCCATAAAACCTTTCCAATGGGTGGGGTGCTAGGTCTTTTTGCGATGGTTTGCACAATCAAACTGCCACAAATTCATAACTTATGAAAAGATTAAGTTATTATTGATGGTTCTAAACCAGGCTAATCCTCTTTTTTCCCAAAAACAAATTCCAAAGCACGATAATTGAAGATATCTGGGTTTCATGTGTCACCACTGTCATCGATAATCATTATTATGAAAATTTTGAATGAAAAAACACATATATTAATCAAATGTCGCTATAATAACATGACGTTCAACAAGCATTTAAACAATAATTAGGCAAATAAAATAACATAGATTAGTATAGGTTCCCGTATACATTTCTCCTATCACTCAAAGCTCCTTAAAATCTTTAAAAGCACTGCCTCAGTAGAGGACAACAACATAAGGATGAACTTCATCATACTTTATAGCTTTTTGACCAAATGGGTGTTGCTCAACATAAATCATATTTCAGCATTTGCAATCCGTCAAGATATTTTCTTTGATCATCTCGAGCAGCTATCATCAATATATAGTTTGTGAATTAATCAAAATCCAAAGAGATACAATAAGGTAATCTATCAAAAAATTTAATCCCCAAGGGAAGCCTAAACGTGAAACTTGTCATGTCCCAAACATAAGAAAAGAAAAGAAAAACTATGTTAGGAGAATGACAGAGGACAGTAACATGAGCATAAAGAATACAAGTAAATATGCCACAAATATTGATAACCAATGATGATATCTCCATATGTTTCAATTGGATTTAATTTCTATGATAGAAACCAAGGGTGTTATAAAATATGGAACCTACACTCCTCATTCAAGATAGTAAAAATTTACCTCTTGCCATTCATAAGATCTTGTGAGTTCATAGAATGCAAATCCTTCACTTCTGTTTTGTAATAGTATGGGAGACACCAAATCTGAATTAGCATCTAGAATGATTCAAACTCCACTTACTTCATTAGCTTGAATAGAAATTGTAGTTGTTAAACAACCAGTGAACATGGAAGGAAAAGAATAGTTCTAAAAGGAAGGCATATACCTTATAGAGACAACACTATCACTTGGCAATCCAGCACTACAGAACATACCAAAACCACCAACCACAAAACACACACACACATAAAAAAAACTGTTAGATATATGAATCAAATGGAAATTAATCAACCCATAACATTGTTAGATATATCCTTTACCAAAGGTTCGCTCATATTCTGTTTCACATGTACTATAAAGTGTCATAAAATCAAAATAACAAAGTGTTGAACACTATATTTTTTTTGCAATCAACCCAAGAGGCATGTCTTATTACATCCATAGTCACTTTGTGTAGCAAACAAATTAAATGACTAAAGTGTCTGAACTTTAAATCAAGCAATGATTAGAAGGACTTTTCTAAAATGAGGGAAAAAAAAGATTAAGACGTTTTGCTATAGAAATTAATTATGAAACAAGGGAGGTGAGTGAACATTTTTGCAGGTAAATCTAATTCATTTGCTCCAGCATAGTTAAGTAAGCATCGGTCTTCAGAAATATGAAGGAGAGCAAACCAAGAATCATCAAAGACTAAAACTAAAACGGAAAAAGGAACTTGTACTAAAACAAGCTTGCTTTTGTATAATGACAATGCATAGCACCCTCCCATCTTTTTCTTTTTTGCCTTTTTGTAGAACCCTTTTAATGATTTCACATTTGTTTTGTTAAAAAAAGCACACTTCTAATCCTAAGCACATACAAACAAAGAAAAGAATATATGAGCAATTCTTTCTTAGCAAGCCCTACAGCTTAGCTAAGGGATTTTAGCATCTCACTCTGTATTCCTATAAAGATGAATTAAAATTTTTATTATCATTTAAATGTAAAAAATGACATGTATTAAATTATGGGAAACAATGATAAATACAAGAAGATATGCATAAGTAGTGTTGCGTAGAAGTGGAGAGTGGAGAGTGGGAGAGAAGTCCACAAAGATGTGGCAGTTTCTTCTATTACCTCAGGTCTCAAATGTACAAAAATTGCCAGTTTCAACAAAAGGAAGGAATAACATTACAGCAATGAGAATGATTACAACCAACACTTCCCAACACATGAAAATTGCAAATTTTGCAAAAATTTAAAGTGGAAAAAAATTATGGGGGCCTAAAAACAGAAGAACCATGACATAAATAAAACAAAAAGAGTAATTGATGCTAGAAGAACTCACAAAGTAATTGAATTTGGTAAAGCATCTTACTCCATTGCCACACATCTAACGAGCAAAGTTCCAATTCAAGAAATATGAGTGAATCGTGATTCATACTGACCCAAGCCTATTCATTTAAGAATAAAGAAAGGATGAAATTACCATCAGCACAAAGATAACTCCATCAGGACCAATGCCAAAGTTACAATCACATAGCTCTACCGCTTTCTCTACACCGATCTTTAGCTTCGAAGAGTCTTTACTGTCAATCTATTCAAAAACCACAATATTTTACAATAGAGATCATTAATCAAACAAAAAACCTCAAACTAACAATGACTCAATGCAATGAATGGGAAAGGGGTTATGTGAAATGCTGCATCTTATTAATTCTTCCTTTTGAAACAACTGAAAGTCGAACAGAGGAAGGTTTACTTGAGTGGGTTACATCAAAATTAAATAGAAAACTAATTACGTCTTGGATCTTTAAGAAAATTTTTGTCTCGTGTAAGGACCTATTTGTCAGCTTCACATCCATCAAATACACTTGATGTATTTTGTTCCTTTTATTCCTTTCCAAACTCTTCAGCTTGAATTTGTTTGGTGCAAATCACTCATAGGAGACTTCACAGGCATACACATCAGATAGAGTGACTGCTAATCCTCCCCTCAACAAAGCATGATAGTCATTTTCAAAGTTAATCAATAAAACAATGCCGAAAATTTCGTTTGAAGTCTCTGCCTTTAAAATTACAAAAGCTAGAAGTCTAAATGCAGACAAGAAATGTAATTAACACCTCCATCGTATAGGGGAGAAAAAGAGAGCTGTATGTGTATTTATTAAAAAGTCTTTGGGGCTCATAATGGGAAATGAGAACTCAACCATTTGCTTCTTTGACTAAATTGACAAACTACATATTACATTCTCTGCATCACACAGTGCAACTATTTACCTGGTATAGATGTCCCATATAGACTAATCAAGGATGAGCTTTCCATACCCAAGATTCCAAGCCAATCCATTATGCTTAACACAATCACAACAAAATAATAATGAATAAATATATAAATAAAAGAATTTTGTGAAAGAATAAAGCTATACCTAACCAGATCCGACAATGGCGTAGTTAATTTGAATGAAGATGAGCTTCATGAAGAAGCCAACGAATCCCATCACGACGAAGTTGAAGGGATGTACAACAATCTTTGAGAATTCCACAAACCAATAAACACAAAAATGCTCTGTAAAACTCAGATCTACACCACAGATATTCAATTTAATTGATTAGTTAATTGATAGAAAAAATGAAAAGGGAGATCTAATAGGATTTGGTACTAGGGTTGGACCTTTACGATTTATGACAATGTATGGTTGGTGAGGCGCGTGACGAACAATTATGACTGCGGTCGCATTTCAGTTTGCGTGCGTGGTGCTTGTGCGGTGACTGTGCGGCGGCGGGTGGTGGCTGTCGTAACCAGCGAAGGCCTGAGGGAGGGAAGAAGAGAAGTGGAAGATTAAGGGAAGTAAGAGAAAGTGAAAAGTGTTCGAGGATAAAGCTTTATTTCATTGTCGTGGAACCTTTTGCGGTGGAGGTGGTGGCTGGATTTGAAGGACTGAAGGCGAGAGTCTAACACTGAGAGAACCGAAATAATGACTAATAAATTTAGAGGAAGAGCTAGGCTTATTTGATTTGGTTTGAATTTAGAGATTTTGAATTTATGAAAAAAAATTTAAAATTTCTGAAAATTATAAATTTAGTTTTCAGAATTTTTAATTTTTTTTTTATAAATTCTGAAAATTAAAAATAAAAATTGAAAGTTAAAGGGACAATAAAGATTTATTTTTCTTATGTTCTGGGCAGTTGCGCTTTGGTGTTACCCCAAAATATTGAACTGCCTCAATTCAAATGCTAAACCACCACAAAATAATGTAATTTGTGGCCATCAGTATGAACAGCTGGGAAAACCGGACTAAGTAGCATTTTTCTAGTAGTGTCCCTCTATGCACCGCCTTTGCGCACGAGCGCTCCAGAGCGCATCCTCTCTGTACGTGCAAGGTACCTCTTGACCGTTAGTGCTCATTTTAGTGCTACTGTGTTCTCCAAAAAGTTTATTTTTTGCAATTTTAGATTGTTGTGCATATGAGACCTTTCAAGCAACACCGGTGGGTCCTGGGGACCTCTAAAGCTCCTCACTTCTCTAGGACACGTAAACCTGAAACATCACATAGCAGCCTCTAATGGTGAATGAGGTGTGCGTGCATGTACACACATAATATAAATAAAATTTTCAAAGGAAGTATTATCCTATTGTAATTTTCCATTTGTAATTGTTGAATTTCTCTTATATAAAATTAATATATAAAATAAGTTTAATTACATAAGTTACTTTATTCCTAATTTATTCAGAAACTGAATTAATAGAAGAAATCAACCTCTCCAACCACCATATGGCTGAAAATTTGGATGATTGAGAATATCAAAGAAAATTAGGAATTACTATCATCAACCACAAGAAGAAACATCAACTATGTTATGAGGAAAATAAGTATGTGAGCAAATTATTGGGTCTGAAAGGAACTAAAATCTTTTCCAACTACTAATATACACTGAATGACTTATTTTCTATAAAATAACATGAAGGTTGGAGAAGAAGAACAATAGGAAAAAGACAAAGAAATAGTGAGAATGTTATCTTGATCTATATCATGCCCATCGTAGCCTGTTAGCTATACACCTAAATTTGCTTATCCACTCTAGAGAGATTATTTTGAAACCTATCGATCAATTATATGTGCAACCATACCTTCAAGGTTAGCCTATTTTAGTTCAATATAGGTGAAGATTTGCAATGTTCTTGAGAAAAGAAAGCAAAGGTATACTCTAGATAAAGGGAGCTTTGTGGTGTCGTTGTGAGACAAACCACGAAATACGCTACTAAAAAATTGGGTTGAGGAAGGTTCAATGAAATCTTTGTAAGCCAAAATTCGATAGTGAAGAAATTAAATTCCCATTCAATTAATTGAGAAGATTGAATAGATTGGGATTTGTAACCTAACCAAGATAAATATTTGTGCACTTCTCTCTCCCTTGTCTATTTTATTTTCTACATTCTTTGCGTTTAAGTTGTCTTCAAAATATTTTGCTCAATTTTCTAATTTAATATTTATAAGTTTTTGTTATTTAATTTGCCATTATTGAATAGCAAGGAACCAATTCACCTCCTATTTCCTTTTTTTGGTTTCAGAGCTTAATTCTCTTTAAGGCTTAACTACTTCAAAAGACAATCCTTGTAGGTTTAATGGTAGGAAACTTGATCCATGAGTCCTGCCATCGTTAAAGGACAATCACCCAAGAGACCACCATAATTTTGTAAATCAATATTTTATCAAGCGTATATATCAAAGAGAGTCCAATGGTTTTATCAAAGATTAGATCAAGAGTTTTGATGACAACAAAGAAAATTAAAAAGTCAATCAAAGTAGTTCAAGAATCATAAAAGCGTTCATGCAAACATAGAAGTGCCAAACTATGAAAAAGTGTAAAGAAAATCAAAGTGGAGCAAGCTAGCACTTAGAGAACAAGCCAAAGGAAGTTCCCAATAAATTGTAATACTCTAGTATGATGTGTCTTTGGAACCTAGAAGCATACATTGTATAAAAGATTTTCAAAAGTATCACATGATTATTTAAAAGGCTTTTCTAACTTTTCTCTTGGCTAAAATGCTTTGAAGGTTTCTTTTGAGCTCTTAAAATTGATTATTTTTAACAGTTTAGATATGTTTTGAAAGTTTAAAAGTTAGTTAAAATCCTTTGTTGGGCTTACTTGAATCGATTATGGGATTTATGGTATAACATGAATTGATTATGCTTTTTTTTTATTCAAAAAATGACAAGTTTGGTTAAGGACTTGAGGTAATATTCATACATGGCATCTGAATCAATTGATGATAGGCTAAACAAAAATTTGAAATTTTAATTTCTTGAATTGATTAACATGAGACATGAATCTATTCAAAATGATCTGGATGTGCATAATCAGAAAGATTTACATTTATTTTGAATATCCAATCACTGACGTCATAAACCTTCATAACTCTATGAAAAGGGTTCTTAAGCATGAAATTAGTTTAGATATAACAAGTCCATTCGTGAAAATTATTTTATCATTCTTTTGAATATCATTAAATAGGGGTTCTTAAGTCGCTCAAAGATCTATAACTAGATGTTGATTATATTCCAACTATACAGAGCCAATGTTCAAAATTTAGCGGTTTAATTTTTATCATGTACTATAACGTGTTTTGGGCTACTCTAACCAATTGAGACACAACTTCAAGCTGATTGGACCACTCCCTTGCAATAGCATGTAGGCTGCACCTTTGACCTTGTTATTGTGAAAAAATTATTATTTGGGCCCTAGTCAATTTTAAAGGGCGAGGCACGGTTCTGGCTAGTTCTTTCATCTTATTGGGGATTGCCACTTTGCTCAACTTGTTCTTTTCTCCTGCCATGATTCATTCTTGTTCTCTTCTCTTTTGGTTTCCCATGTTAATGATATTTATTTCAATTATTGATTTGAGAATTGTATTCATGAATCACTAAACTTTTTTATTTTAATGCTAGGGTAAAAATATAGTCTTAGATATATATATATATATATCATTGAAGTCTCAACACTCAAAAGAGTAGAAAAATTACAAAATGATGGATACAAATAACTTAAAACAAACACAAGAAAGGAAAGCCATATATCCAGACTACATGATATCAAGCCAAAGAGAAATATCTTGAGATAAGGGTAAAACATCTTTGTTACTAATTTTCTTCTTCCTTGATCTCATAAGTTTAGGATGATCTTCTTTTGTCTCATGAGCTTCACCCAATGCTTGCACTACTTCACCGTTATTTCAGCATTGCCACAATGTCCTAGAGGGGGTGCCGCAACGAGAATAAAAGATTTATTTTTCAAAGGTTTTCAATGGAGTCACCACCAATTTTTATTTATGGTAAAAATTGAAAAAAATTTTTAATTTGGCAAAACTTGTCCTTCTTTTTAAAAAAAAATTGGGTTTGGGAGCCTGATTATGATTAGAAGTGTGGAAACTTAATTCCACTACACTCGTAATACATTGTCTCATAATGATTATTCAAAGTTTATTGTGTCAATTAAACAATAACTTTAACAATTTTATTTTCCTTTAAAAAAGAATAAACACCAAAAAAATATTTAAAAAATTTAATAAAATAATATTTACAAAAAGAGAAAACAAATTTAAGAAAATTTAATTTTGGCTTGACAGAAAAATACTCCTACGTATCCCTTGGTACAATGAGGAACTTAAAGTCAATAGTTCTTCTGTAAAATGATTGGGTGTTGAGTTGATTTTATTTGATTTTTTAATTGTTATTTTAAAAATAAATTTTTAAGGAAAAACTGGATGATAACCCCGCAAGTGCAAATAGTCAAAAGGGTTTAAAAATAATGGATCACAAAATAATCTAAAATATCAGAATGAGTCTAGCTATTTGATTTAATTCAACAAAGCAACGCTTGCAAACCATCCTTCATCCCTTTCAGTGTTTTTATTTTTTTATTATATGTTAAAAATAAAAATAAAGTTAAGTCAATTAAGGAAAAGAACTACTAAACTACAAAACAAATGGCAAGCTTTCTGCATCGAATTTCAGCAAATAAGGACGAGCCTTTCATATGAAAAAAATGTTTGCGTTAAAAGCAAGGTCTCATTTATTTTTTTTGTAACAAGAAAAAAGAATGCCATGAAACAATGAACAGAGCTAAAACACGAAGGAGGCATGGATTTATTCAAGGAATAATAACACCAAAGCTAAGTGATACGTTACCGACTAGTGCACCCAAAATGAGAAATACGAAACACACACGCTCCAGTTTTCTTTCTCACGCTCTACCTTTGGTTCCACAATTCTGGCTCCACTAAGTATCTCTCTGTTGTCCCATTCAGTGCCCCTTCTTTCTTACAAAAACTACACCTACTATATACACTTCTAACCCTAAATGTAATTAATGAAAGAAAATTAATTTGATGTTAATTGAGAAAACCTGATTTGATTGGAATCAATTTAAAAAAACCGATTGATACTAATTTATGCTAATGGATTAGATTGAAATAAATTGAAAATGATGATGGATACTAATTATAAAAAAAAAAGCTAATGGCCAAAATCAAAAAGAAAATTAATACTGGTTAAAGATCAGATTTTAATTTTTTTAATTTTTTATTTTTTGGAACATTGAACTAAGACAAATTACTAAAAACAATTTATTTTTTATGGATTCAAAGAAAAAACATTTTTTGTGACATGATTAAAATTGGGTACTAAAGATCACTCCCGTTTACTTGGTTTTTTAATTTAAAAGATCAAGTAAAGTAAAAAGCATCCAATTTTGTTTGAGTCAACTTTTTTTATAAAAAAACTATTTACAAAGCAACAACAATCTAATCCTAAGCTTCACAATACTTATAAAAGTACCGACATTACAATTGGAGGCATCACAATACTTTCAATGGGATGAGTAGGTGTCATAATACCTACAATAGATACAATAAGGAGTTGCAATACCTCAAAAAGATAGGAAAGACGTCACAATACCTTCAAACTGTTGAATAGGCATCATAATACCTACACTCGATGGAAATGAAGCGTCACAATATCTCAAAAGGATAGGGAAGGTGCCACAATACCTTCAAACTGTTGAGTAGGCGTCACAATACCTTCAATGAATAAAAACGAGGCTTCATAATACCTCAAAAGGATAGGGAATGCGTCACAATACTTTCAAAATATTGAATAAGTGTCACAATACCTACAATAGATAAAAATAAGGCATCACAATACCTCAAAAGAATAGAGAAGGCATCACAATACCTTTAAAATAATGAGTATGCGTCACAATACCTACAATGGATAAAAATGAGGCGTCACAATACCTCAAAAGAATAGGGAAGATGTCACAATACCTTCAAAAGAAAAAGCTAGGCGTCTCAATACCTATAATGCAAAAGGAAATGGACCAAGCTTCACAATGCCTAGAATGCAAATAAAATAGGCTTCACAATACCAGAATGATACAAGATGAGCTAGGCTTCACACCACCTAGAATGATGCAAGATGAGCTAGGCTTCACAATACAAATGTAGCTATATTTTGTTTAAAATAATCAGAAACATTCACTATTGTGACACATCTCAAGTTCAAGTTGTCCAAGGGTAGGTGATATGGGCTTATATTTGGCAAGAGTGTTTGGGAAATATGGTAATAAGAAATGACACATCCCTTTGCTCCAAACTTTCTCTTTAACTTTTCATCTCTCTCTCTCTCTCTCTCTTAAACTTTTGTCTTTTCTTTTTCTCCTTTTGTTTGTGTTTAAAATGAATGAGAATAAAAGTAATCAATCAAAGATCAAAATGAACTTTATTAAGCTTGTAACATGGCCAAGATTAAGGGTTATGAATGAAAGGATATTAATGACCCAAAGAAGTGTTTAAAGATCAATCAAGATCAGGGATCACATTTTTTTTTTTAAGAGAAATAACTCCATCGGTTGCTTTTCTTAGAAAAGCATCCACACTCATCTTCATATTTTGCTCTTTTTTTTTCATTCCTCTTCTTTCCTTTTCTCTTATTTGCACACACTTGCTTCAAATACGATGTTTTCCTTCATTTCCAACTTTGGATTATGTCACAACCTAATTGATAGAAGTTAACCCTCATAAAAAATAACCCCTAATATAGGGGTGATTCCTGTCTAAGGTTACTAAAAAAAAATTAAAGCTCAAAATGGGTAACAATGGATAATTAACATCTTCATGGATAGAGAAACATGATCAAACTTCATTTCAAACCATGATTGCTTATTTTCAAAATTTTAATCACAAGACAAAATATGACACCCCGCCTTTTTTTATTTTTTAAGGGAAAAAAAGAGGCAAAAGACTATGATGCATGGAAAGTGGAACTTTATTACATCAATTTATTCAGAATGGAAACAACAATTAAATGAGCAAAATATAAAGAAAACACCAAGTACATCCTAAGTAGGAAATTTCAACCTTCAAGCTGTGTGCTTAGAATAGGTTGGTTTACACATTGGGCCCCATAGGCTGTTTATTCCCATAATCAAACTCGATCTTGCCCGCATCCTTAAGCCTTTGTATTCGAATCTTGAATGATAAACATCTTTTAATAGTATGCCTAAGTGCATCCATGTGATACTTGTAAGTCTCATTAGGATTGTACCATTTGGGGAGAGGATTTGGATAGTCTTGGGACTTCCTGGAGCCACTAAGTTCTATCAACATGGAGTCATAGATGTCACTATACTGAATGGCACGGCTCTATTATCACCATTCTCTCCTAGGCCTATCAGAATGATTGTGAGAGGAGGAACTTAATGCATTAATTGGGTTACTTAGGTGGGTTGGGAGAGGAAACATTGTTTCCAGAAGGTGGGGTGTGAGTCTCATATGGGTAAGGCATATATGGGTAAGAGTGGAATGGGGAAGGTTGGTAAGCGAGCTGGTGTGGATTATTCTTGGGTAAATGCTTGCAGTCATATGAACCTCCCTCCTTTTTTTAAGCAGGCTTTTTAAACTTCTTTGCCCCCCACTCAACTTTCTTTCTCTAATGACATTTTCTACTATTCTCAGCAATAACCACATTAGAAAATAATTAGTGACACAACCAAGCAACTTCTCAAAATGGCCCGTCCAGAGTCTTGACAAAGAGTCGAACAATTTCCTTCTCATTAACGGAGGCTGGACTTGAGAAGTTTTCTCTTTCCACCTTTATGCATCTCTCTGAAAGTTTCTACTTCAATCTTCTCATCCTTTGAAGCTCAAAATGATTAGGGTCAATGTTCATAATGAATTGATATTGCTTCACAAATAACTCTGCCAAATTTCTCCAGCTTCTTGTCTAATTTTTGTCAAGTTAGAAACCAAGTCAAAGCTCCACCTGCCAAGCTATGCTGAAAACAATGAATCATCAACTCCTCATTCTTGTGGTACAAAGCCATGCTTCAAATATACATGGTTAGATGAACCATAGGATCAATCTTCCTTTCAAATTTCTCGAAATCTGGAACCTTGAGGTTTACAAGTATCTCAATGTCAAGAAACAAATAGAAATCTTGAACATCTAATCTCCCATAAGCTTCTAGCCCTTGCATGGCCTTTACTTTTTCTTCAGTATCTCCATTTTGCTCAACATCCTGGTGTCCTCTTCCCTAACTATCTCATATTCGTGGACCCTTTCTCTTGACGCTTTTGAATGGTGATCACAACTTCAAGTCCACCATGATTGTTGGCTTGGTCTCCTTCAACATTGTCATTGTTGTGTAGCTTCTAAGAGTTGGAGGTGTTGTTGTCAGAGTTGTTATTGGGGCTTGATTCCTTGTTCAAGGACAAATCCTTTAGCATAATGAGTATTTGCTCAAAATTTCCCTCCAATCTCTAAGCCTTTGCTTTGCTGTAAGCTTAGAGTTCCCAATCTTTTCATGATTATCAGCCATTGGGGAAAGGTCAAGGTTTAATTGTTTTGCCCGAGCAGAGTCAGGACAAGGCTTCGAATTGAGCAAACTTTCAACATGGCACAATGATGAGTAATCTAAGAAATTGGAAAGAAAAAGTTAGCTTAGCATTTGAATTTTTCAATTTTTTTTTAATAAAAGAAGACATGATGAAAAACTTTTTGTTCTTTTTTTTTTGGAGAAAACATGAATGTGAAGCCTATGGGCTTGAAAAAAAAATTGTATTATGGACAAAAAGATTTTTTTTTCATGAGCTTATTTCTAAAAAAAAAGGATCACATTTGTACCTAAACTTCTAGGTGACTCTATTAGTGCATGGTTAATGGGATAGATCTAGACTTCTAAGGGTCAATGGTCCCAAATTGCTTTCATCTCAAGAGATAAGAACTTAGCTTATAAATTGGTCACAAGTAGGATGAACCTTCTCAATATGATATATTCACAAAACTAGTAACAATCTGAGTGGTGTCTCAACAAATGCCAAGTGGGCATAAAGCCCCTCAATAACAATGTTAGGACCCTTCCTAATCCTTAGGTAGCACAAGCTCGGGTATAGAGCTCAAAAAGTGTATAAGGTGAGTGATAATAAAATGTGTGTGAGAATAAAACTAAAAGTTATGTACAAAAAAAATAAATGACAAGTTATCTACCCTAAGGTTTTAATGACAAGGCAAGCAAATCAATTATGTACAGATAAGATAGGCAATTATTTACAAACAATTATTTACAAATCATAATCAAATAATTATTCCTCAAAGAATCAAACAATTATTTAGAAATAAAAGGAAACAAAAGGTAAACTAAATTTGGTTAGGGAAAAAAATTGCTTAGGTTATAAGTTTTGCACAACTCACTCCGTTGGGCTTGACTTATTAACTTCCTTAGTAGAGTCGCCAACTGCACAACGTCTTCGAAGGGTGCCGAGCGAGAAAAAAGTATATTTATTTTTCAAAGGTTTTCAATGGAGTTACCACCAATTTTTATTTATGGTAAAAATTGAAAAACCCTTTTAATTTGGCAAAACTAGTCCTTCTTTTTTAAAATAAAAATTGGGTTTGAAACCTGATTATGATTAGGTAAAAACTTAATTCCACTATACCCATAATACATCTATTTTACAACGGTTACCCAAAGTTTGTTGTGTAAATTAAACAATAACTTTAACAATTTTATTTTCCTCTAATAAAAGAATTAAAACCAAAAAAATATTTACAAAAAGAGAAAACAAATTTAAGAAAATTTAATTTTGGCTTGACAGAAAAATATTACTCTTACGTATCCTCTGGTGCAATGAAGAACTCAAAGTCACGTAGTTCTTCTATAAAATGATTGTGTTGAGTTGATTTTATTTGATTTTTTTGTAATTGTTATTTTTTAAAAAAATTAAGGAAAAAAAACCCGACTAAATGATAACCCAAACAATGCAAATAGTTAAAAGGGTTTAAAAACAATGGATTACAAAATAATCCGAGAAATACCAGAATAAGTCTAGATATTTGATCTAATTCAACAAAACAACATGACAAACCATCCTTCATCCTTTTCAGTGTTTCTTTTTTTTATTATTTTTATTATATGTTAAAAATAAAAACAAAGTTAAGTCAATTAAGGAAAAGAACTACTAAACTACAAAACAAATGGCAAGCTTTGTACATCGAATTTTAGCAAAAAAGGACGAGCCTTTCATGTGAAAAAAACGTTTGCGTTAAAAGCAAGGTCTCGTTTATTTTTTTTGTAAGAAGAAAAAAGAATGCCATTAAACAATGAAAAGACTAAAACATGAAGGAAGCATGGATTTATTCAAGGAATAACAACACCAAAGCTAAGATGATACATTACCAGACTAGTGCACCCAAAATGAGAAGTCCGAAACACACACCACTCCAGTTAGAAGGCATGATGGAAATTAGGAATAAAGACTCAAAATATATTGGTATTACACTATTCCTATGATTTACAAAGAGAAGCACCTATTTTATAGGTCATGTAATAAAGAAAATAAATCGGTATCAAATCATAGCATAATAACAAAATCAAACCAATATCAAATTAAATCAATCTAAATAAATCTAACATAATTGTTGATTCTTAACATTCCACTCAAGTTAAAACTCTTCCAACTTTAAGCTTGTTACAAGGCATAGGATGCAAGAGCTACAAGGGGCACCTGGATGGAACTAGGAAAACACTAGAGGGTTTGGATAACACAGGGAAACACAGGGCATGGGTGGGACTAGGGAAGGAGGCTTGGGTGGATGAAAAAGGAGATAGTGAGGCTAAGGTGGAAACGAGTCAGAGGCATAGACGACATAATGTGGAGGCGAGATGGTGAAGCACGAAGGTGGAAGCAATGCAAAAGCAAAGGTAAGTGGAGAAATCATGAATAGAAAAGAAGGTATGTTCTAGGAAAATCAAGAAAAGTGAGTTCCAATAATTACAGAGTATAAAGAAGATCGTGGTTCAGGGTGGGTGTCATGGCTCTTTTCGGATGAACCAAGGTATCCACCACTAGAAGTAGTAACTAATCCCTCAAGGCGTAGAGTTCACAAACATGGGTATTTTTCTGGCCTTGTGGTTATACACAAGATAGCTTTATTTATTCAATTATTTCAGTATTTCTTGTGTGAAAAATATTCAAGATAAATTTATTTATAGAGAATTTTGGTTTGATTTTGCTTGTGTTATGTTGTCTAATAAGTAACTGGGTCTATTATTAAAATATAATATTTTATTAATTAAGGGTGAGATAGTCAAATTAAAGAATTTAATATTCAAGTACATTACAAATCAAGGAATTGAGTTCAATTTCTAATAGAATTGAATTCGTGTCATCTCATATTTTCTACATTCCAAATACCCTCAAGTTTAGGGCTTCTTTATAAGGTCCTCTGCATTCCAATTATCAACACCCTAAGCCCATTATGCATACACTTATCTGTAATCCTTTTTTTTTTTTATGAACTTCAATCCTTGTTTTTTTTCATCAATAGTAATTTCATTGCTAAGGAAATAGTCCAAACTCAATTTTCCAGTAATGAGAACATAAATAGTTGTGAACTTACAATCTGCAAGTTGGATAAGCTAAAACAACTAGAAATTTAAGAAATTTAGCATGTGGATACATTCTTAACAAAACGAATGAGGTAGTCTTCTAACAACCAATATTTCTACACAAATGTGATCATAGCCATCTTATCCAACAGGCAATCGCATAGATTCACTAGATCATAACAAGCTTCTTCAAAGAATCCAATGTAAGGAGAAAGGTTTATACATATAGTCTGCTTTGATCATGAACTCTCTATGTTCTTCTAGTGATTGTCTTCCTCTCTTGTTCTTGGATTAAAACAAAAATAGTCCAAGCTCATTGTCCCACATAAACTTTTAATGAAACTAAATAACTAAACGGTGTGATAAAGATGTAGATAAAACAAAAAAAACATGTCACTGTCACTAAAATATTTTGTTGATTTATAACATGTAATGGCACAATGCTTCGAAGCTATCAAAAGTGCAAGCAACCACAAGAAAAAATTAGATATGCGATTTGTTGTATTGCTCACGATTCAAGCACCGTCCTCAAGAGAAAATTCTCAGAAAGGAAATCAAAACAAATCTAATGCAATGAGATTTGAGACCAAAAAGAAAAAAAAGAAAAAGAAACAAAAAACACAAAATAGAAGGGATGAAATCACTTTCCACGTTATAAAACCATACAACGTTAATAGGTGATCAGGCCAAGAATAGCATTAAGGTTACTAGAACATAAGAGATATATTATTTAAAAAATTCAATAACTAACAGGAATGGAAAACCAGTTCCTAAGACTCCCTAACACTCAAGAAATTAAAAAGACATAGATGAAAGAACGAAAATGCGGTACCAAAGCATTTTCACTAAATCCTAATTGAATCAAATAGAAAAATAAAATAAAGAAAAAAACTTGTATCAATCTCCAATTGAAAATTAAATCTCCAACCATATCTTATAAATCTGATAAAATCTTCTAAATATTCCTTTAATCTCTTCTTTTATCTTCGTGAAATCTCACAAATTCAGTTCAAATGTTCATATCCAACTCTTGTTTATTATTATGCAAATTAATTTAATTAATAAGGGAAATTGCCAATAAATCTCAATAAAATAAACATCACTAAATAAATCAAAAAAGAGATTTTTAATTAATTTCTATGGGTAATTAACCTGTTAAGTAAATGAATGATATCCAATTTATTGACCGAAAAAGCTAAATGAAGATGTAGCATAGCGAAAGATGGTGTATTGACTTATTATGTTTTGGTCTTTAATATATTCTATTACAATTGAGCTTTTATTGAGATGCTTAATGCTTTCATGGCTAGATCACTCTATGACTGATTTTAAAATTGTGCCAGATGACTAAAATCTTGGTGGGTAATTTGGGTGTGAAATAAAAATCTTAGCCTAAGATAAGGAACTTTATGGGATTCAAAAAGAGGAATTATATGTCATGGAGGCCTCTTGCATTAGAATTCGATTCTGGATGTCCTCTTGCATTTTAAGGTTTCATAGTGAATCAACACAGAGGAATCATATGCTAATTAGGAAAGGATCTCTTCAAATCAATTGAATAAAAAGATTTTTAGTTAAAATTTAGGAGGTCTATTCCGATCATGAATGAGGTGAAATAGATCCTTAACACCTAATTTCTTAACACCCTCTTAATTACCATGTTCTACTTAGTATTAACATAGTAATTATAGAGTATTATTTACGTTTATAATCTATACTAGTTGAAATACACTACCATAAGGTAATTTAAACGTATATGTTGGAAAACTCGCATTTACATATATGAACATCATTTCTAAGTTTACAATAGGTATATCATACTAGTACACAAACTAGTTAACTTCTAAACTAGTCGGAACTTAGTGTACAAAAGAACACCCCAGCATCTAGTCCATCCGTTCAAAGTCAAAGCCCAACAAAATTTTATACAAACAAAAATGGACCTCAACAACATCTAATAGGATATGTTCACAGCTGCGGGTCCTACTTACTAAACCTCCACGTATAGTGGATCCAAGTCCGGGTCACAATGCCATGCCACTAGGGAATCAAGGAAGAAGATCAACGATCTGGAATTTAATACAATACAACATATATGCACATAGGATGAGAATATTATAAAATCCTCAGGAGTACTCCCTCAAATATGAACAGACATAACTAGCAATTTCATCCATATAAGTAATATCATGTAAGGTCATATGCAACAGTAATTATAAAAATAAGAATGACAATTATACATTTATTCTTGTAAACCAGAACTCACTTCCAGTTTTTTCATTAATATAAGGAAGGCTTAATTTCACATCAAGAGGTATCTATAGTGGATAATTCCACAAAGGACAATAGACTACTAGGACATGAGCTCATTTCTATCGTGATCATTTGGACTTCATTTTTTATTTCTAAATCACACAGTCTATTCCTAGGATATGTTTACCAACTCATCAAATTTCCAAGGAAGTCCTTATTTTTGCCTTTCTTCTTTATCCCACATAAGCCTTGTCTTTGTTTTCTCCATATGTTCAAACATGTACCAGTGAAATTTATACATGCTCTCTTCTATATAATTGCACCATGTACTTCTTTTTCTTTTCTCAAAGGCATGCTTACATCACATGTAGGCATTCAATTACATTAGAGTCTCATCCATGCCTCATAAGCAATTATTTGAAACAACTAGCATGCATTCATATGCTATATACTTGGACTAAATACCATTCTATCATTAATTTAAATCATTCTTACCATTCTAGCACCTGGAATTTACCATACCCGTAACAATATTTAATTTCCACAAACGGCCATTTAAGGAGCCACAAAAATTCTCCATGACACTTCAATGTGTCTAAGAGACCCTGTAAAATTTCATAGTAAATGGAGCTCTCTAACCCTGTTAATTAAATTGTACAAATTTAGTGGTCAGAGACCACTTATTCACTAGAACAGGTTCTTACAATTTTAACTAGCAAATGATTGAATCAACTCACATTCAATGTATTAGCAACTTCTTGTAAAAATTTCAAAGTGTAGTTCAATCATTTACTATGGTAATAAAATTAGACAATCTTATTGCTTCAATTTCAACAATCAAGACAACATCAGTCCCATTTCAATATAGAATTTTAAGGCTGTATACCTTAAAACCAATGCCCAAGAAAATTCATTAGGTAGTTTAAGATGTTAGCTTCCACATATATATATTTTTTAGTTCACAAACATGACCACAAATAGGTCTAAAAATTCAAAAATTTACTATCTAAGCCAAACCAAAAATCCGCAGCCTAGTCAAAACTTCTTTTAATAAAAATGTTTTTCTAACACTATCCAAACACACCACAAAAATTAATACATCAACATCCATGTATTATCAACCAATACAATAAAAAATCGGGCCTAGCTCCATCAGAAGTCATCAAAACAAATTTGAAGAAAAGGCAAAGAAAACCCCACTTTGAGTGACCTAATGAATCCTTGGTCCCAAGGTGCTCTAAGATAGCTTCCTTCCACTCCAAAGCTCCCCAAATCAACCCCAACTCCTTCCTAACTCAGTGAGAGTGAGGTAGCAAGGTAAGGTTTGGTAGGAACAAAGATTTTAATCAGTTAGATTTGTAGGGATTAAGGTGTAGAACAAGTTTAGTAAAGGAATTTTGGAGTTTTAACAACTCTAGACTTGTGTTGGGGTTAGAACTCAAGATGAAGCTCTTGAGGATGAAGGTGGTGGCTGCTCCTCTTTCTTCTTCCTGGCCGAATTCCCTTTGGCTTAAAGATTGTGTTTGTGTTTATCTTGTATTTAATGCATGAATAAGATATTATATAGTTAGGTAATCTTTAATGTAAGAAAGTTAAATGGATGGCTAAGATTAAATCTTATAATTCAAGGTTGAATCTTGGCCTTCCACTTGTTTAGAATGGATATACATTATCCATTTGTGGTGATTAAAATATCTTCTGTTAAAAACTCGCATCGAAATCTCCGACGGTAAGCAATACCGATTAAACCGATATCACCCGAAAATAAATTCCAAGTATAAAATTTTTATTTCCAGTTATTTCTAACCTTATTCTCATGTTTTCCTAATTTTGGGACCCTAGAATTTGAATCTAAGGTTTAGCTCTAGGCACCAAACTACTTTCACTTATTTTTTTTGTCGATAAGTAAGTCGTTCTCATCATTACTACGTCTCAGAATCTTAACATTCTCATTCAAGCCTCAATTAATTTCTAAAGAAAATTAGGGTGTTACAATTTCTTGTGTTTTAGGATATGATTACGAGTTGAGATTTTGAAGGGGAGAGGAGGGGAAAGAAGGGTTTGTAGCATAAAGCTATACTATAAATCCTTCCTTATTATTTCTTCTCTTCAAAATCTCAACTCACAAATATACCTTTAAGGATTTAGAGTAAAGTTGCTTTTGTTTTGCCTTTTATTTGTTTTCTCTCTCAATAATCTGTGTTAGCCTAAATAGTTTTTAAGTGGCTATTATTGTAGTTGGTTAATTCAATTTTTGTCAAAATGATTCTTGATTTATACAGTGCACTTGCCAGAAAGTGTTTAGGAAAGTTAAATTAAATTACAAATTAGATAAATCTTATCAAATTTTGGTTCTCATACTGTATTACTCTGCACCTAACTTTGTCTATTCAGTCTAGAGAGACCATTCTAAAACCCATTGTTGGTCAGTTATAAGAGCAACCATACCTTGAAAGTTACCCAATTTCAGTTTGAGATAGAGGGAGGTTTGTTGGTGTTCATGTGAGAAACAAACCAAATAATTGGGAATTGCGTAGAGGATGGTTCATTTAAATCCTTGTAAACCAAAATTTGATTGTAAAGAAAAATCCCATGCAATAAGGGATTGGAAGTAGACTACAATTTGTAGCCAAATCAGGATAAATCGTTATGCACATCTTTTTACCCTATTTATTTTAATTTCAACATCGTTTGTGTTTAAGTTGGTCTAAAAAATTTTATTCTGGATTCTTTTTACTTTATTATTATAAATTTTTGTTATTTAATTTTCTGTTTTGAAAAATGAGGAACCAATTCAAGCTCCTCCAGGTTGGAACTTATTGATATTTCTTTTCAAATTCTGAATAACGCCAAGGAAGATTTGGCAGTGGAAATTCTTGCATTGTTACTTTTCCAAGTCAAGTTGATTTTAGACTTTTGCATTGCTACTTTTCTAAGTCATGTTGATTAAAGACTTGTGCATTGTTATTTTTCCAAACCGTGTTGATCTAAGACAATTGACGTTGATTTGAGACGTCAGGAAGAAAATAAAGCCTCTTCATTTCAAATATTTTCTTTAAACATCGCAAAGCAGTGAGTGACAACAATATTTACAATTTTGTGGTTCTTTCATAATGAAGTTAGATCATCAAGGCCAAATAGGTATGGATGCTATTGCTGCAATTATCACCTTCATGCTATTCATGTCTTTATCATCTGCTGATACAAAGCAAATACCACATGGTTCATCACTATACCCTATTACTCACCCTACTTCATGGCATTCCCCTTCTGGCCTATTTGCATTTGGTTTTTATCATCAAGGCAGTGGTTTTGCCATTGGGATTTGGCTAGTTGGCGGGAACAACAATACAGTGGTATGGACTGCAAACCGGGATGATCCTCCAGTAACCTCAAATGCAAAGCTACAACTAACAATGGAGGGCCTTGCTCTGCAAACACAACAAGGACAAGAGAAGCTTATTGCTAATGCTAATGCAATTGCTTCCTCTGCTTCCATGCTTGACTCTGGAAACTTTGTACTATATGACAAGAATTCTAGTGTCATATGGCAGAGTTTTGATTACCCAACTGATACTTTGTTAGTTGATCAAACTCTAGCTTGCCGTGGTCAACTGCTCTCCAGTTCATCAAAGACTGACCACTCAACTGGACGGTTTGTTCTCAAAATGCAATTTGATGGATATCTTGTTCTGTATCCAGCACACACAAATTGCTCAAGAGTATCTGCTTATTTTTCGTTTTCTTTTAATAACTATCGCAATGGTCTCGATAAATATCATCTTCACCTCAACAGAAATGGCTCTTTGCTGATCGGGAAGGACAATGATGATTTTATGTCGACCTGGTATCTTTATGATAATGATTCACCTCTTGCTAGCAACATCAACAACGAGAACAAGAAGACAATTTATCGTGCAACACTGGATGCTGATGGATTTTTCCGGTTGTATGCTCATGATAGCAAAGATTCTAGCAGCAATAGCGAAGTAAAAAATTGGCCACCTGGTGAGAACGCGTGTGCGGTGAATGGGTTTTGTGGCTTTAACAGCTACTGCACACGGGATGACCAGAAACCATACTGCCTTTGTCTTCCTGGATTTGACTTCATTGATCCGAAGCAAACGACTCTTGGCTGCAAAAGGAACTTTTCAGAACCCAACTGTGGCGATGAGAAAGACAATACAACGTTTTATAGCATGGTCCCTCTGTCGAATTTGGGGTGGAATGATGCTCCTTATTTCGTGGCCCAAATGTCACGGAAAGAAGAATGCTCATCTTCATGTTTGGAAGATTGCAACTGCTGGGCTGCTCTTTATTATAATAATTTTTGCAGGAAGCAATACCTCCCTTTGAAATATGCTATGAGAACAACAGTAACATGCTGGGCATTTCATAAAGGTAGGAAACATGACGTTGAATGAAACCCTTCATAAACCTGAGCTTCCTGTGCCTGAGCCTGACCAACCACCTCCAATCAAGAGCACTTGTAACAAATCAATTGTGGAGATTATTCTTGTTATATTCAGTTTTACTTTGCTTTTATGCTCAACTATTGGAATCTCTAGCCATTTTATTTTCAAGATTCGAGTTCTAAGGTACAAAAGGCTGTTGGAGATTGGGGACTTGGGCCTGAATGAAGAGGTCGCTCTGAGGAGATTTTCATACAAAGAGCTCAAGAAAGCAACAAATGGTTTCAAACAGGAGTTGGGCAAGGGTTCATTTGGAGCAGTATACAAAGGGGCTTTGTACAGAGGCAAAAGTAGAAGAGTGATTGCGGTGAAGAGACTGGAGAAGTTAGTTGAAGAAGGAGAAAGGGAGTTTCAAGCAGAGTTGCGAGCCATCGGCAAAACACACCACAAGAACCTAGTTCGCTTGCTTGGTTTTTGTGTTGATGGTCCCAAAAGGCTTCTTGTATATGAGTACATGAGTAATGGATCCCTTGGAAATCTTCTCTTTGGGGATGTCATCACCCGTCCAAGTTGGGATGATAGAGCAAGAATAGCACTAGACATTGCAAGAGGGATCCTCTATCTCCATGAAGGGTGTGAGGCACCAATTATCCATTGCGACATAAAGCCTCCAAACATTTTAATGGATGAATTTTGGACTGCCAAGATATCTGATTTTGGGCTAGCAAAACTCCTGATGCCAGATCAGACGAGAACATTCACAGGTGTTAGAGGGACAAGGGGGTACATGGCCCCAGAATGGCAAAGGAACACCCCAATAACAGTGAAGGCTGATGTTTATAGCTATGGAATAGTGCTGCTAGAAACTGTGTGTTGCAGGAGGAACATAGATGTTAACATCTCACAGCCAGTGGAGATTCTTCTCTCTGGTTGGGCCTATCAGTGCTTTGTTGCTGGTGAGTTACATAAGCTGGTTCATTGGGAAGCAGTGGAGAAAAATGTTTTGGAAAATATGGTAAAGGTAGCACTTTGGTGTATCCAAGATGAACCTGTTCTCCGGCCATCAATGAAGAGTGTGGTGATGATGTTGGAAGGGATTACAGAGGTAGCAATTCCTCCTTGCCCAACTTCGAATTCCATGTGAATTTTCTATGTGATGAGGAAAATGTTTTTGTTGCAGCTCTCATGTTATTTTCAGTGTTGTTGTCTAAGTTCTGTAATAGAAATTGTGTTACTTAGTTTTGTATCCCTTTCAAAGTTTCAGTTGTTACACTCGTCTTTAAGCAATGAGTAGAGGTAAAAGAAGGCTTGAAGCCAACAACTAATGTATTTTGCTTTCACTTGTTAATTAATTGTTTTAGAAGTTGATTGTTTGCTTGTCTGAAGTTTCGATTCGAATGAAACAAAAATTAACAGATATGTATGAGTATCACCAAAAACATGAAGAAGAAATAATTGTTTTGCTTAGAGAAGAATAATAGTTCAAGGAGTGCAGCTTGGGCTAGCGGAATAATATCCTTATTCCTATCAATTCTTTTCATTTGATTTGTATTTATTTACTCTTTTTATGATTATGACTCAAACACCTTGGATTGATCGAGGCTACAGTTGTATACGGATTGAATGTTTTTACAAGCATATAATGAAAATGCAAATCCTAATGAGATTAATTTTGACGGATCATCATGTAAAAGAAAATTATTTTATAATTTAATATGTGATAATACATTATTAGATATTTGTAAAAAAAATCTACACCTATCATATGTTATGATATAAGTTAAATTTAATCATAATTGCAATGTTCTCAAGATATTTATAGACATGCTATAAGTCTAATGTTAACCACCCATGAAATTCACCGACGCTGTTAAGTCTACCCATTAGTTAGTTCGGTTCTATTATCTGAGTAAGAAGTCACACGTTGACTTTGCTATAGCCAATTGAAGCCCAGAACACGGCATGACCAATAACGAGAGTAAGTAAAGGGCAAACAGGTTAGAGTAAACATTTTATTTAGTTTTAATATATTTAATTTGATATCAATTTATTCTTAATATTTTAAATCTTGATATCAATTTAATTCTAGTATTTTTTATTTGACATCAATTTATTCATTCATTTAAAGTTAAAATTCAATCAAATGACTAAATTGATGTAAAAAAATTGTTAACTATTTTTCCTGAATCTGCTCCGTAATTGTTGTTCGAACAGGTTGTGTTGGTTCTAGTGTGCTTTCCATTTTCCACATATTGTTGGGTCACACACTGTGGTTGATAAGTTTTTCATTGTCCTAAAATACTTTTCAATCAATGAAAAATACTTTTAGGAGAAGTATTTTTAAAAAAATTTTATTCTTGAAAATGTATTTTTGAGATAAAATTTATCATTATTTTCATACTAATAATAACTAAACGTAATTTTACATTATTATATTTAAACAAAAGTCATTCTCTTAAACTTACTTTTAATATTCTCAAATAAAAAACAAATAAATTCTTTTGAAGATAATTTTTCTAAAAGTAATTCTTTTCAAATATTAAGTTTGTCCCTCAAACAATACAATTATAGACTTTGATTTGCAAACAAAGATATCAACAACACACAATTTAGCATTGGATTTGTCAACAATACAATTATTATTGACTGTATTATGTAATTAAGCCATTGATCATTGGATTTTTTTAATGTTTCATATTTTTTAACTTTTTGGGATGCAATTCATTCATTCATTCGTGCAACTCCACTAACATCATCAGGCAACAGTAGCAGAAAATCATTAGGAGCAAATTTCCCACTTAGCATGTGTTTGGTTTGCGAAGTAAATATGCAGTGAAAATAGCATAGTATTTTCTACTATACTATTTACTTTGTATTTTATTGGTTTTCTATTTGTTATATGTATTTTTTAATTTTTTATATATATTCTTTTAATTTAATTTTTTTCAAATAAATTATACATCAAAATTAAAATTTTAAAACAAATTAATTAACTCTATCTTTTTTCTTAATACAGGTTATAAATTTAAGTTCGTTAAATTTTTTATTAATTTCAATTTTACTAAATCTTTTATATACTATATATGTATGAGTATCACAAAAAACATGAAGAAGAAATAATTGTTTTGCTTAGAGAAGAATAATAGTTCAAGGAGTGCAACTTGGGCTAACGGAATAATATCCTAATTCCTATCAAGTATTTTTTTCATTTGATTTGTATCTATTTACTCTTTTTATGATTATGACTCAAACACCTTGGATTGATCGAGGCTACGGTTGTATACGGATTTAATGTTTTTATAAGCATGTAATGAAAATGCAAATCGTAATGAAATTAATTTTGATGCATCGTCATGTAAAAGAAAATTACATTATAATTTAATATGTGATAATTCATTATTAGATATTTGTAAAAAAAAAATACAACTATCATATGTAATGATATAAATTAAATTCAATCATAATTGCAATGTCGTATCAAAAAAACAATTGCAATGTTCTCAAGATATTTAAAGTATCTAATATTAACCACCCACAAAATTCAGCGATGCTGTTAAGTCTACCCATTAATGAGTTCGGTTCTAATATTTGAGTAAGAAGTCACACATTAACTCTGCTATAGCCATCTGAAGTCCAGAACACGGCATGACCAATAGGAGAGTAACTAAAGGGGCAAAGAAGTTAGAGTAAACATTCTTTTTATACTAACTAGTATATTAACAAGCAATTGCATACCTATCAATTTTTATTTTTATTTTTATAATTTTTTAAAATTTTTTTAGCTTCTTTCATTTATTTTTATAACTTCCTCTAACTTTCTATGCATGAAAGACATTTTGAAAAATAGAAATTTTAGACACCTGAAAATAGTTAAAAGGGACTATTATCTTTATTATATATAGTATTGATATTTTAATTTGACGTCATTTTAATTCTAATAAAAATTTTAATATTAATTTAATCCTAAAATTTTTAATTTTAACATTAATCTAACCATAATAAAGTTTTTGACATCAATTTATTTATAACATTTTTAATTGTGATATCAATTTAGTTTTAATATTTCTTATTTGACATCAATTTATTCATTTATTTAAAGTTAAAATCCAATAAAATGACTAAATTGATATCAAAACTAAAAATATTAGAATTAAATTTATGTAAAAAATTTTATTAAAATTAAATTGATATCAAATTAAAAATGTTAAGATTGAATAGGATATTTACTCAACAATTAAAGTTAACATTGACACCAAAAAAAATAAAAAATTGTTAACTGTTTTCCCTGATTCTGCTCCGTAATTGTAGTTCAAACAGGTTGTGTTGGTTCTAGTGTGCTTGCCATTTTCCACATATTGTTAGGTCAACTTTTAACACTGTGTTTGATAAGTTTTTCATTTTACTAAAAATGCTTTTCAATCAATTAAAAATATTTTTAGGAGAAATATTTTTGAGATACTTTGCATTTTTTAAAAAGTGCTTTTGAGATAAAAATTTATTATTATTTTTATATTAATAACTAAAAGTAATTTTATATTATCATATCCAAATAAAAATCATTCTCTTAAACTTACTTTTGATATTCTTAAATCAAACACAAATAAATTTTTTTAAAAATAATTTCTCTATAAGTAATTCTTTTCAACTTAATTCTTTTAAAAGTAATTCTACTAAAAGATGCATCAAACATAGTCTAAGTCAAATATTAAGTTTATCCCCAAATAATACAATTATAGACTTTGGTTTGCAAAAAAAGATATCAACAACACACAATTTAGCGTTGGATTTATTTTACCAATGTCCTAAGATTATTAGTTAAGGAGTCAAAGAAATGAAAGTTTTAACATTTAAAAAATAAGTTTTTAATATTTTTAAGTATGAGACTCATTAAAAATTTTAAATATTACCTTTTTAATATCCTTAATTAATCAGTGTCCTAAGAACACCTGTTAGAAAAACCTTTTAGTACTTAGTAATTGAATACTTTGATTATAGACTGTGTTGAGAGTCATGAGTACTATTGTCTCCATTTTACTTATCTCTTTTTCAGTATTAAAATGGTAAATTTAAATGTTATTAAGTATTTGATATTATTTAACTAAGATATTAAATTATTCATAACATAATATTACTTTATTATTACTATAAATAATTTTATCATAAGTAAATATTTATTATTTTAACTCCTATTTATCATAAGTATTTATTAATTATTATTGTTTATTTTAAGTTTTGTTTATTATTCATTTTAATACTCTAAAAATATTTCTTATTTAAATAAAATATAAAAATTTTACAAATGTATAATTTCCTCTTTCTCTTGTATATTTTAAATATAGATTTTAATTTTTTTGGCTTGTACTCTTTCAATAATATATTAAAAAGAACATTATAATAAAAAATATTTTTTTCAATTATTTAAATATAATTTAAAAAGCATATTGTAATTAAAGATTTATTTATTATTTATAAATGTTTTAAAAATATTATTTATATATTTAAATAAGCAATAATTATTATATATTTTATTTATTGATATGATTATTTATTTTATTTCTTATTAATGGTGCAAGAAATATTTTTATTTTAATAAAATATCTAAAACAACAAGGTATGAAGTAGACATTAGACATCAAAAGTTAATTAACCCTGGTCCTACCCCTAAGTTTCATTAAGGATGTGTACTGTTGTATCATACATGATATATTAAGTTAATACTATACTTTATTTCCTTATATATTACTCAGTACAAGCAACAAATTGTATAGCTTATCAATCATCAAGGTTTTGTTTCTTTTTATATTTTATTAAAATGAAAATAATTCTGTAATTATGAAATAAATCATAATAAATTGAATTATGTACACAAAAATGCTTTTAAACAATAATATTTTATACAAATAAATATTTTAAAATAAATATATAATATACATTTAATGGTATATAATAAAAAATAATTGCGAGTAACAAATAAATTTTTTTATTATAAAATTTTATTTCAAACTTCAATTTGAATAACTAATAAATGTTATTATTTTAATATATTATTCTTTTTTATACAATATATGATGAAAATTACAAATAAAAAATATTAAAATCTGTATTCTATCTATATTCTATATCTAAAAGTAATACTATAACTTTTCATAGTCTGAATACTAAAAATCTCAATTTAACACTCCCAATTTTTTTTTTTTGTTTACATTCAACACTTACATTAATAAATAGTTGTTTCAACACTTTTAAACTTTTACATCCATTTATTAACAACCATTATTCTTTGAAAACAAAAAAGATTCAATTTAGATACACAAATAGTGAACCTTTTTCATTGCTATTCAATCAAATTCTCTTGCTATATAACTTTTGAAGTAGTAAGATAAAAGTCAATCATATTTTGTTAAGGGTTAAACAAACTATAAAAAAATCCCCCAAAAGCTTTAAACCATAGTAGGGTATTGTTTACATACTAAAAAAATCAGGGAGATTAATTACACATAATATTTACAAGGTATTAAATTGTACAAATTAGAAATATCAAGGGTTAAATGCACATAAATCTTACATTTATGAGTTGCCAAAATTATAGTGAGGAATGTTTGTACAGTTTAAAAAGTTCATGATGTAGTGATGCACATTTTAAAAGTCTGAATATAAATTACACATGACCTAAAATTCAAGGGATAAAATGCATTCATCCCTTTTGTTAATGTGACAAAATGTGATTTGATATCCGTGTTAACAAATTTTACATTATCAATATATCAAAATTAAACAAAAAAAAATCCAAATTTCCAATATCTTTATAAAATATATTTTGGATAAAAAATCACGTTTTTCCTGTTTGTACAAAATCAAATACATTTTCAATTAAATGATTTTTATATATTAAATTAAAGACTAAAATATCAATTTAGTCCCTCAATATATATATATATATATATATGTGTGTGTGTGTGTGTGTGATTGATGTCAACTTAACCACTAAAGGACTTTTTATATCAATTTAACCTCTAAAAAATACACATAAGGTATGTTTTATCCTCAAAAGATAATTAAGACATCATTTTAATTTTTAAAAGATATCAAATAATTTTATCAAAAAAGATTTGTGACAACAATTTAACTATTCATATAGCCACCGATCCTGTGTTCCGTGAAAGAACAAAACACATGCCGATAAACTGTCAGCATCCGGCTATTTTTATTGGGTCAAACTGCATCTGGCTTGATTCATCTCTCACCTATTCCCACGAAGCATTAGACTGCAAATGTGTTCGCCAAGGCTTTGCATACAGGTCCTTTTCACTATTGCATCTCCAATCTTGGCCACAGTGACATTCACCGGCCAGCTTGTGGTTGGGCCTGTCGGTGCTTTGTTGCTGGTGAATTACTTACTTAAGCTTTTTCATTGGGAAGCAGTGGAGAAAAATGTCTTGGAAAATATGGTAAAGGTGGCACTTTGGTGTATCCAAGATGAACCTATACTGTCCCCCGGATATGGGTACAGTTCCCGTACCTGATACAAATATGGGCTGGGATATGAAAATTTTGTAAAAAATAAAATTTCCCAATTTTCATATGATATAAACTAAAACATCAATATAAAACAAGTCTAAAATCTAAATTACTCAATATTACATACCAAAATAAAATATTTGAACCTTGTGAACATCATATAATTAATTGCATAATTTCAGCAATTATTCTAGCCCATGACACTCAATAATCAACAGGAAGTCAAGAACAAACATGAAAAATGGCAGCAACAACAACTTAGGTGAATAATTGTTAATTGCAACAAAAAAATTATCAAAACCAATCAACCTTAAACTTAGAGAAAACAATTCCTATACATCACTGACAAGTTGAGTCACTAAATTTGAAGAAGCCTCTGCAATGGTGTGAACACCTAATTTTGTCCGCTATTAAACAAAAATCAAAAAATTTGCATGTTTTATATTTTCTACTAAAAAATGAAAAAAAGAGGTTCAATTCATTTGATACCCAAAATTTCTTTTTTGTGGCCTGTTGTGTTTTTTTCCATTTCAACCCAACCCAGGTACATTTTTGTTACAAGCCCATATGTTTGTTTTTACATTTCTATCAAAATATATATACAAAAATATAAAAAATGAAAAAGGAAACATGACAAAGATCCTTAGCTATTCCATTCCACCCACTCTCTTAACGTGGCCTCCACTACAGCCTTTCCACTCTCGCATGCACGCCTGACAGGAAATGGAGGTCTCTGCTGTAGCTAGAAACCGGGAAGAGGCATGGGGAACAAACGGGTTTAGTGCTCCTGCATTTCAGAGAGCATGGAGATATTGATAAATTAACTAGCACAAATTTGGTATAAAAAAGAGGCTTAAACAATGAAAAAAAAAAAAAAACGAACCTTGCCTTCAGCCCCAAGCATCTCTCACCATCTGCACATACCTTCTTCAACATCATCATCCCTGATCCTAAGACCACTTCATCAAATTCTAACCTCCATCACAAACCATATATATCAACACCACCCTAACCCCATCAGAGCAAAAATCATCATCCACCATCACCATCACATAAACCCAACCAACACAACCTGGAAACAGCCAAGTGCCTTGCACTCAACCCACGTCATCAACATTGTCCTCATCCATCCATTAACTCCAACATCATCACTCTCAAGCAAACCTTGCATAAAGTCCAGCACCCATATCCTCCTAACCAGTTTTCCCATAGCCACTGCAATATATCAAGGAACCAAAACAATTAGCACATCTAAACTAGAACAATCAAACCAAGTAAAAAGGGGAAGCGGGACAGAACGGAGAGGCTGCGAGCATCACAGCCGCGCAGCCCATCACTCGGTCCAGAACGCGGCGCTCAGGAGTCCCCGCCCTTGGCCTGTGTCCGCCGGCAGCGAGGAGCACCGCCAAGCACCTATTGCGCGCCTCCCTCAACCGCACCCCGCCATCGAAGCATCCCAGGCGAGCAAACCACTCCCAGCGCCGCACTTCTCTCGTCGAGTGGCTACCGCCTCGCTCTCTCCGAGCGCCGCACCCTCCATCGAGCGGCTCCGCCTCGCGGTCTCTTTCCCAAGCCGCCGTGAAGGCCACCCCTTCCAGCTCTGAAGTCCGCCTTCCGCCACCTCGCGCCGTGGAGCCACCCGAAGTCCACCTCTCTCTCTCGCCTCTACACACATTTGTCTTCCTCAACTTGATCTTTGCCACACTCACATTACCACCAGGAATTAGATTTAGGTTTGTGTTTTTGGTCAAGTTTGTTTTTGTCACTTGGGCTATGTTGGGTTGGAAACTATGGGTCTATGTTGCTAAATTTTTTGGGTTGTTCCTTTTTTAAATGTAGGGACTGGTTTTTAGAGCCTTAGGCCTTGATATGTAAACCAAAAAGGGAAAGAATAAGACAAAACATAACAAAAAAAAAACAAACAAAATAAATTTCTTTTATCCGCACAACAATTAATAGTTGTGATTGAGAGGTGGATGCCTCCTTCATGTACTATTGAATTGTAAGGATTTATTGAGTAGCCTAGTGTTAACTTAATCCTGAAAACAAGCGGAACTTCTTGTTTAATCCATCAGTCATAAAATACTTGTCAAAAATAAAAATCAATCAACACATTTTCATCCTCTTTTAATTAAAATCATCAACACAGACTCATTTTTTTTAGAACTACGTGACTTTGAGTTTCTCATTGCACCAGAGGGTACGTAGGAGCAGGCGCCCCCTGTCAAGTCAAAATTAATTTTCCTTAAATTGTTTTGTTTAAATTGTAAATATGTTTTTTTTCTGTTATTCACCTATTTATTTATTTAGAAAAGGGTTATTATTTAATTTGCACAATTAATGAAAGGTACCGTCGAAAACGGGTGTATTAGGGGCGTTAATTCTTACCCTTCCCTATGCATAACCGACTCCAACTCAAATCTGGTTTCAAAGACCATTTTTAAAATAAATGGGTTTTTCCATGTTTTTCCCAACTTAAATAAACTTGGTGGCGACTCCCAATTTTTAAATAATTTTTCGCCGTCCGCGATCCCGCGACAGATGGCGACTCCACTGGGACTACAGGAAAGAGTTAGGCTGTTTTAGTTAATTGTGCAAATTAAATATAGCCATTCGATTTCTGTTTTCCTTTCCTATTTTATTTTGTACAGTGTTTTTCCTTTCTTAGAAGTTTAATATTCTTTATGTATAAACCTTAGGGTAGACGACCATTATTGTTCTGTATATATTTGTTGTTTGTATTTTGTTTTGCAGGAGTGCATGTAGTGTTAGGATTGAAAGGTTTGTATGCTCCCTGCACACACTTCACAATCACTTATCTCACACACTTGTTGGGCTCTATACCGAGCCTGCGAACCGAGGATAGGGGGTTTCTTGACATTGTCATGAGGGGCTTCATGCTCACTTGATAGTTGTTGGGATACCACTCAAATTGTTACGGCTTTATGGGTCAATCATATTGAGAGGGTTCATCCCTACTTATGGTTGGTTCAAGGTCGATCTCTGTCCTATGGATAGGGGCAATCTGGGACCATGACAGTTAGAAGTCTAGATCCACCATGAATGTGTGCACGCATAGTTGAACTTAGCAACCACCCAAATCAGGTTCTTGGCCTTAGAACTTCCCATCCATTAAAGTTTTACCCTGTTAGGACAAAGGGAGCATGCTTCTTTCATCCTTTACTTTGCACTTCTTTATGCTTTATTTTAAATAGTTAATGTTGCATCAAAACATTATCACATGCATTCATCACATCATATTCTTTCCATAATTTACTTTCTAATAAGAAAAATTTGATAGGTTTGTGTGTTATCATGTTCTTAAGGAAGCATCTTATATTCTCGATAAGAGCATGCATTTTTTCTGTCCTTTCTTTCCATCTGTTAATCTTACTCATTCATCTTTTATTTCCCAGTGTGATCTTTGATTGTTAATAAAGCAAAAGTCATCATCAGTTCAAAGCAATATGGAAGCAATACAAATGAACACTAGCAATGCACATAATTGGAGAAGGAACATCAAAGTTACAGTGACCAGTAATGAGCTTGAGAATGTGAAAGAAATAATTCAGTTGATGCCTCGTGAAGTCCGATCCTCTTTCAGACACGCATATGGGCGTATATTGGATTTGCTACTTATCCCAGGTAGAAGTAACAACATTAAGTGCTCTCTCTTTGGAACTCTTCTATTTGCGTTTTGAGTTACCTGATTTTGATACGACACCAACCATAGAAGAGTACTCGGTCATGATAAGGCTACCAATTCGAGACAAATCTGGTGTGTATCTCTATCAAGGGCATTATGTCAGGAAAGAAAAGATTGCCAAAATAATTGGAGTTGAAGTAAATCAGATGGAAATGGAAGTGAGGGGATCCACTCAAGGAATCAAGAGGAATTTTCTTGAAACTCATCTGCAAACCTTGGCCCCAAGGAAATTGGGACTTTTTCAATCGAACGTTGGCACTAACGTTATGGATTAGTCCTATTTCCATTCACACCAGATGTTGTTGACCAGGCCGCCATGGATGTGTTTTTCAAGTTTGAGACACAAGGCATGAATCCTATTCCGGCTATATTGGCAGATACCTTTCTTTCCTTGGGAGTTTGCCTCCAGAAAAATGGTGGCAGGTTGCGATGTTGTTCGCAAATGTTATACGTTTGGTTCATGACTCACACATATGCCAATAATCGCATGGGCCTCTTTCCTGATCCTTTAGGAAGCTTCCATCATGTGCAGATAAGTCATCAAGAGGCACTGGCATGGAAAAAAGAGTTCTAGAAATCCAATCAAATTCTTTCAAATGGGTTTGCCCTTGGTACCATGGAGAAAGCGTTATATATAGTTGCGGTGACTTTCACAATGTTCCTTTGATGGGTCCAAGGGGATGTATCTCCTACACACCTGCATTGGTGCTTAGACAACTTCATTGGACCCAAACAAAACCACAAGAAAAGCAACTTGAGGGGTTTAGCTTCCTATATCAGAAAGATAAAAGCACCATGGAACAAGAAAAGAAGGTTAAAATGGCATGGGATGACATCAAGGTCCTAGGAAAAAGGAGCTCGGCAAGACGGCTAACCTCTTCTCAAGACAGAGAATGGAGGCATGCAAGAGTTGGGAAAAATAATATCCCAAAGAGCATTCCAAGCAATACGGCTCCCGTGGAAACCCTGAAGGCAATTCACCTCCCAGATAGAAATAATGAAGGCACAAATGCGATTCTTGGAAGAGAAAAAGGAGGCATCTGATCTGGAAAATACCATTCTTCAAAGTCGTGTGAGAAAATGGCTAAGGAAAAGATGAATGTGCTATCACAAGATCCAAGAAAGGCAAAGAAAAGGTTCCAATTACCCATTTGGCCAAGATTCAAGAGCTAGAAGGAAGACTTCATATGTTTGAAAAAGAAAGGAACAAGTTAAAAGAGGAGATTAACAAAAAGAGTCGCACGGAAAAAGGGTAGAACAAGAAGTCAAATAGAGATAAAAGCATTTGGAGCCTGAAATGGAGATCAGCAAAGAGAAGGACAAGAAAAAGGAACTGGAAGCGCAAGTAGAACACTTGTCAACAATGTTGGCACAGACCAAACATGATGCCATTCGGGGTGGACATCGGCAAACCAGGATCATGACTTATTTGTTGATGCGACCGAATTTGGAAAATCATGGAGAGAAAAGGCCCTCGAATGGAAAGAAAAGTATGGGAAGTTAGCTGGTGAATTGAGTCATTACATCCCAAACTTTGTCCATCGCTTTGCAAAGGCAAGTGAACAAATTGGTAAGATGCCACCATTCAAGTTACCTCAAGAAGTGACAGAATTCATGGATTCATGCGAAAACATTGCCAGAGGTCTCAAAAGAAAGAAGATGAAGCTTCTGATGTAGTTTCATGAAGGAAGGTCCTTTTGATGTAGTTGTTTCTCTGTCTGTTAGTGTATGATGTATTCTGAAATGATTTGTACTCAGAATTTCACTCAGAAGTAAATGAAATTTTAATATTTGTGCCTCTTCTACAAGTTACTAATTGTCTATAGTACGCTCGATGCTTTCTATGAAGGATCAAATGTTCCCCTAGAAAGTGATCAATCACATTTTTGCTTTGAGATTGTTTATCCTTGCGCAAGAATGTGAGAAACTCAATCATATAGAAAAGAAGAACTGCATTGCTAGTGTTCATTAGATAGCATCTATAGAGGAGCGGATTCTCCCTAAAGAGCCGCTATTAACCGCACCTTGACTTATAGGGTGATATGCCCATAAGAACGGGTGCGGGGCATCCTAGTGTCGACAAAGAACTTTTGATGACTATTGTTCATTTGTTCTTCTGCATATAGTTATAATAAAAAAAAATTTTAACCTGTTTGAATGTTGTTAACATTTTGATAGTGTGAAGATTTGTAACCATTGGGCGCCCAAGGAAGACGGATACCGATCAAACTCGTGTCCACAATACCAGAGCACGACCAAAATGGAGGAGGTAATGCTGATCCAGGAAAGGCTCATCATGTTGAATCAGGAAGGAATCTAAGCATGGAGGTTGATGCACTGAGAGGAAAATTGAACGAAATGTCGAATAATCAAACAAGGATAGAAGAAATGATATTAGCCATGAAAGAGTCACTAGATTTATTGGGAGCTTACCAAAATCTGGACAGGTTGGTATGCCAGTGAGTGTACAACCAAGTGCTGCAATGAACCATACCTATGGTATCAGATGCAGCTCTAAACATCACCCAAGGGATGAATGACATTGGCGGAATGTCAGGTAACTCTCAACCACCATCGACGATGCCAATAGTGATTCTCGTTGGAGAAGGTTATCATGCCGTAGAAAATGCACATGTTGAAGAGCACGGACACGTTACCCCTATTTGGGAACCATCCCGTGTTGTTGTTCAAAAACAATCACCTTTCTTAGGGAACGATCATTCAGAGGTGGAGAAAGACGGATTCAAAGAAGAGTGGATGAAGAAAATACAAGAACAGATTAAAGCTATCCAAGGTCCTAGCTCCTATGGCGGTGTGGAGATTGAGCAACTGTGCGCTCCTATAGACCTGATAGTTCCCAAAGACTTCAAGGTCCCTGACTTCTCAAAGTATGATGGGACGGTAACCCGTTGTTCCACTTGAAGAGCTACTGGACTAAGATGGCAATATGGTCCAAAGATGAAAGGTTCCTTGTTAGCTTTTTCCATGAAAGTTTAACTGGACCTGCCTTGGACTGGTACATTCAGCTGGACCATTCGAGAGTCACGAGCTGGAGAGAATTGGCCGATCTGTTTATGAGTCAATACAAATTCAATCTCGAAGTGGCACCTACCCGAGAACAATTAAGCTCAATGCAGAAGAAGAAGGATGAACCATTTAAGCATTACGCCCAAAGGTGGAGAGCCTTAGCCTCAAGTTCAACCACCACTCATCCCAGCTGAAATGTGTTCATACTTTGGGAACTTTAGGATCCCCTTATATCGGGGCAATGGCAGGAGCCGCATACAAGGATTTCTCTAGCTCAGAACAGCTGGAGAAAGGATTGAGAGCCTGGCTAACCGGAAACTTCCTATGAGCCATGAGGAAGTAAAAAGAGGATTCCCGCCTAGAAAAAGGAGGCAGAAGTAAATTATGTGCAAGGTCAGCAATCTTTCATGCCAGGATATGCCTCGACACACCCAAGAACCCAAATACCATCCATCCCTCCTTACCCACTATACCAAGCCACTCCAACTGCAAATACAATGCCATACCCCCAACCTCAAGTCAATAACATTCATATACGCCCATACCAACCAGTCGTCCAACATACACCTATAACCCAACCATACATCCTCAGAATTACCCAAATACCACACCACCACGGCCTAATACCCAAAACCAAAGTCGTTCTCGATTCCCAAACTTACCACCTTTCCCAAAACTATCCATCTCAAATGCTGACCTTTTTCAACGGCTAGTTAATGCTCACCTGACTCATATATCTGTGCGCCCATTGGAACCACCATACCCAGCTTGGTATAACCCGAGCTTAACTTGCAAATATCATATGGATATAGCAGGGCATTCTATCGAAGATTGTGAAGGCTTTAAGACAGCCGTGAGAAAGCTAATTGCTTGCGGGAGATTGGACTTTCAAGAAGAGTCAAAACCAGATATTGTCAATAATCCGATTCCGAACCATGAAGGAGGAAGTCGGATAAATGCCTTGGAAATGGAGGAACCCTGGATTAAGAAAGTGTTGAGTCTTAGAACACCCATGGAGAAAATTTTCTTTGGTTTAAAGGAAGCTGGCTACGGCACAACGGTACCTGCTTTTGCAATGAAAGAGAATGAGAAGAATGATATGAAGTCAAACTTATGTACCACTCTGGAGGTTTCGGTCATGATATAGAAAGTTGTTGGGATTTTAAAGTTCGAGTTCAGAAATTACTCAACCTGGGTGTGATTCAGGCAAAAGGAGGCCGAACTTCCTCGAGGAAGTAAATGTGATCGAGCGTTTTGTGCTTCGAGTGCCCCGCTTAATCAGACACCGAAGCCGGAAAGGTAGTGATCACTATGAAGAAACCAACACCTTTTGTATATGAGGACACACATGCCGTACCTTGGAGCTATGAAACCAAGGTTGAGATGAAAAGTGATGAAGGGGAAATTTCAAAGGCTCAAACAAGTGAGGAGGCGACTAATATCATGGAGGTGAAAGGAATAACAAGAAGCGGAAGGGTGTACGGACCCAAAGAGCTGAAAAGGAAAATTCGTGGACGAAGGAGATGTCAGAGAGAAGAAAAGGAAGAAGAGGAAGAGGAAGAATTCCTTAAAATCATGAAACAGAGCGAGTACGATATTCTGGAACAATTAAAGAAGACTCCTGCAGAATATCTCTTCTGTCGCTAATCCTGTCGTCTGAGTCTCATCAAAAGGCAGTATTAAAAGTTTTAAAGGAAGCCTATGTCAAGCCCGGCACTTCATTGGAGAATATGGTGGATCCAGTGAAACGTGTCAATATGATCACATTCTTAGATGAAGAAGTGGTGTCACGGGCTAACCCACAAGCATTACATATAACCCTCAAATGCAAAGGCCACATAGTGCCTAGAGTCCTTATTGACGGAGGATCAGGGTTAAATGTATTACCAGTGTCAACCTTGAAACAACTATCGATGAGTATGGATGATATATCACCCCAAGTGATGGTGGTGAAGGCTTTTGATGGGGCTAGGAAAAGCATTTTGGGGGAGGTGGTGTTGCCACTAGAGATTGGACCAAGCAAATCAGAAGTGTTATTCCAGGTGATGGAGATTGGCTCAGATTACAATATGCTATTAGGAAGACCATGGATCAATGATATTGGTGCTGTCCCTTCAACCTTGCATCAAAAGGTTAAATATATTGAGAATGGATCAGTCGTGACAATCCATGGAGAAAGGGACATCATTGTGTCCAAACCAGTCTCACTACCATATGTGGAGAATGTTGAGCCAATAGACGATAATTTGTGGCACCTGGAGTTGGTGAAGCCTAAACATGAGTGCAGTGGATCCACAATTCAAAATGTTAATCAAATAGTGGCTCATATCATGGCTAAGAACGGATATTTAGGGTAAAGGGTTGGGATCACAACTGCAAGGTATCAGAATACCTATACCGATCTCCAAGAAACCCAACCGATTTGGTTTGGGATATGATGCATCATTATCAAAGGAGATGAGTGCCATGACCCTCCAACATGAGAATGATAAGAAGAAAGTAAGACAAATCCCTCACCTGAAGGAGACATTTCCAGGTCCAGCTAGGTGATTATAGCTGGAAAAGTTCACTCCTCTTGCCTCGTCTCACCATCAATACCTTGGATATGGAGACAACTGAAGAAAGCAACAAGGTTTATGCTGCCAATGATGATGAAGTCCTGAATGCTGGACACTGAACCAGTGACTGATGTTATTGCTGCAAAGTAATTGTTTGTGTTGTAAAGACGTTTATGCTGTTATTTATGCTACTTAAAGACATCAGTTGAATAAAACTTGCATGTTTTTCTAGCAATTTTCTTTATTATCCTACTCATCTTTTACAGTTCTTTGTGTCTTCTATTCTCCTTCCGTTCTTTTTATTTTTATCTTTATTTTCTCAGCCCATTCATTTGAATTTTTCCGCATTGCTTACCCACTATATATTTTGGCATTCCAATCCACCATAATTGCTTTCCAGGAATCTAAATGCTATAGAAATTTTGCCACATGAAATGGACTTTGGAAGCCTATCAATTGATTCTCTTCTGCACTTGATTGTGATAACCATGAATCTGAGGAGGATGAAGAAATTGTTGGGCAATTTTCTAATCTCCTGGAGAATAGAAAAAGGGATTTGACTTAGACAATGAAGTGATTGAATTGATTAACATGGGCACTGAAGAAGAGAGAAGAGCTGAAAATAGTAGAAAACCCAGAACGCACAGAAATGATTGCACTTTTGAAGAATATCTGGATGTCTTTGCATGGACCTATCATGATATGCCAGGGTTAGATTGAAAATAGCTTCACATAAGATCCCTTTGTATCCAGAAGCTGAGCGAAAAGCAAAAGTTGAGAAGAATGCGACTGACATGTCGTTGAAAATAAAAGAAGAAGTGACTAAACAACTAGAAGCTGGATTTCTGGAGGTATCAAGACACACGACTGGGTGGCTAACATTGTGCCCGTACCCAAGAAGGATGGAAAAGTGAGAATGTGCGTGGATTATCGGATCTAAACAAAGCTAGCCCAAAGGATGATTTTCCTCTCCCTCACATTGATGTCTTGGTGGATAATACCGCGGAGTCACCGCTTTTCATTCATGGACGGGTACTCTGGATATAATCAGATCCGATGGACATTCATGATAAAGGAAAAACTACTTTCATAACTCCGTGGGGAACATTTTGCTATACAGTCATGCCATTCGGATTGAAGAATGCTGTGCCACCTACCAACGTGCCATGGTCGCATTGTTCCATGATATGATGCATAAGGAGATTGAAGTGTACGTAGATGATATGGTCGCCAAGTCTAAAGAGGGAGAAAGTCACGTGGCAGTCCTGAGAAGGCTATTCAAAGGCTTAGAAAATACAAGCTGGCTGAACCCAAATAAGTGCATCTTTGGAGCTTCTACAGGGAAATTACTCGGATTCATTGTTAGCAGAAGGGATAAAGGTGGACCCGACAAGGTGAAGGCGATACAAGAGATGCCAGCTCCTCCAACTGAACGGGAAGTGAGAAGTTTTCTGGGAGACTCAACTACATTGCTAGATTTATTGCCAACTTAACTAGCACTTGCGAGCCCATATTCAAGCTGTTACGAAAGCATCAGCTGGAGAATGGAATGAAGAATGCCAAGAGGCCTTTGACAAAATAAAGGCTTATTTAATGAAACCTCCAATTTTGATCCCGTACGTTGGCCGTCCTTTAATATTGTACCTCACGGTATTGCCCACGTCAATGGGGCAATGTTGGACAGGATGACGAGTTGGAAAGAAGGAACATGCCATTTATATCTGAGCAAGAAGCTTAATGACTGTGAATCCGCTACTTGACAATTGAAAAGACTTGTTGTGCATTAGTGTGGGCTTCCAAAAGGTTGAGACAGGACATGTTATACTACACTACTTGGCTAATCTCTCAAATGGATCCACTAAAATACATATTTGATAGTCCTCATGTGTCATTGAGAATGTCGAAGTGGCAAGTGATATTGTCAGAATTTGATATCAAGTATGTGACCCAAAAGTCTGTCAAGGGAGGTGCAATTGCTGATCATTTAGCTGAAAACCCTTTGGAGGATGCACAACCTACCATGGCTGAATTCCCTGAGAGCGAGGTGCTGGAGTGGAAGGAGAAGATGAAGAAGAGGAGAATATGTGGAAGATGTATTTTGATGGAGCTGTCAACATGAACGGATGTGGAGTAGGAGCTGGAGTAGTGTCACCAGCTTGGAAGCAGGACCCAATTTCTATCAAACTAGATTTTGAATGTACCAACAACATCGCAGAATATGAAGCATGTGCGAATGGTCTGCAGGTTGCAATTGACTTGGGAATCAAAGAATTAAAAGTCTTTGGAGATTCGGCACTCATTATCTACCAAGTTAACGGACAATGGCAAACAAAGGATCCAAAATTGGTACCTTATCAGAAGTACTTGTCTCGATTAGTTGAGCACTTTGATGATATATCGTTCTCTCACTTAACTCGAGACAAGAACCAATTTGCGGACGCATTGGCAACTTTGGCTGTAATGACTAAATTGGAAGTCCACACGATGTCCAACCTATCCATGTAGAGATGCAAGGTGAACGGCATATTGTGGTAGTGTGGAGATTGAGTCGGACGGCCAGCCCTGGTATCATGACATCAAGCAGTATATTCAAAAGGGAGAGTACCCAACGGGCAAATGAGGTGAATAGAAGACAATCCGACGACTGGCCATGTCCTTTTTCCTGAATGGTGACGTCCTCTATAAGAGGAATCATGATACCATTCTCCTTAGATGTGTAGATGCTCATGAAGCTCGAATAATCATGGTTGAAGTCCACGAAGGGATTTGTGGAACCCATGCCAATGGACACATGATGGCACGCAAAATCCTAAGGAGTGGTTATTATTGGTCCACCATGGAAAGCGACTTGTATCAACTATGTTCGAAGTGCCACAAGTGCCAAATCTATGCAGGCGAGTCAATGCTCCAGTTACATTACATAGCATGGTATCTCCCTGGCCTTTCTCGATGTGGGGCATGGATGTCATCGGCCCAATTAATCCCAAGGCATCCAATGGTCATCGTTTCATTTTGGTAGCGATAGACTATTTCACTAAGTGGGTGGAAGCTACTTCATATGCCAGGATCACGCAGAAAGTGTTTCTTAGATTCATCAAAAAGGACATTATCTGAGATATGGATTCCAGAAAGGATCATCAGAGACAATGCCCCTAACCTCAATGGTGCTGAAGTTCAAAAATTTTTCGAGACTTTCAAAATCAAGCACCACAACTCAGCTCCTTATAGGCCGCAGATGAATGGCGCGTTGAGGCCGCAAATAAAAATGTCAAGAAAATTATCGCCAAAATGGTGGTGAACTATAAAGACTTGGCACGGAATACTGCCATATGCACTACATGCATATCGCACCAACATACGATCAAGCACAGGGGCAACTCCCTTCTCATTGGTGTATGGAATGGAAGCTGTATCCCCCATAGAAGTGGAAATCCCGTCATTAAGGGTTCTGATGGAGGGAAGGAAGAATCTGATTGGGTGAAGGCTCGATATGACAGTTGAACATGATTGAAGAGAAAAAGACAGCCATTTGTCATGGCCAATTATACCAAAGTAGAATGGCTAAAGCTTTTAACAAGAAAGTCCGTCCTAGAGATTTGTGTCCAGGAGATTTGGTTCTAAGAAAATTCTCCCAAATCAAGAGGATGCAAGGGGAAAATGGGCTCCGAGTTATGAGGGTCCCTACATTGTCAAGCAAGCGCTCTCAGGCGGGGCATTGATTTTGCAAGACATGGATGGAAGAGAATTGCCTAAACCAATCAACACCGATGTAGTCAAAAGGTTTTATGCTTAAAAAGATGCGGAAGAAGCCCGTTAGGTCGAAAACTCGAAAGAGCGGCCTAAGCAAAAATTAGGGCAAAACAAAAAAGGAAGAAAAATAAAAAGAAAAAGCTCGCTAGGTCGAAAACCCGAAAGGGCGGCCTAGGCAAAAATTAGAGCAAATAATAGGCATCATCTCAAGCAACTCACACTTGGGCAAATTCCCGTGTTGAACATGTCCTGTGAGCCAAGCAGACCAAGACTGAAACTGGGGCAATTTTTGGGGATCAAGAAATGAGAAGATTGAGGAGACAATGGTTGTGACATCGATTTGCTGCAAGAAATCAATTGAATAAGTTACCAAGAACCAGAACTTGGGCAAAATTTCATGCTTTTAGCAATCCAGTTTTTCATGCAATTTTGTTTCCTTTTTCCGAAACATGTTGCGTTATTGTCGTCCAAATACATCGAGCAATAAAAATTTTCATTCAGTTAATCCTTCCACTTTTCCTTTGCATGCATGTTTATTTATGATGTCTTGAGTAAGTATAAATTTAAGTGTAAATCGTACGACCTAATAATGCTTATAGCAACACATCAATGACTAATCTCACACAAAGAGAATTCAGAAGCTTCAAGTAGGCTTCATGGAAAAGTAATCACCATGCTAAAAAGGGAAAGAGATAAGAAGGAGAATGGGAAGAGGTGAGCAAGGTCAGAAGAAAGGAAAACCTTATGCATACTAGAAAATCCAGTGTAGGAATTACGGTTTGATCGGTTAAAGTTTTCCTCGAGGTTTGCTCAATTTAGTTACCGTTAGTTTTTCAAAAATGTGTTTGAAATAAACTGAAAATGGATGATAAATTCATGACTTTTGCACATAATCTAAAAAGGAAAAAGGATGTCTTATTTGCCAATTTCATTTTCAGGCCAGATTGTCAATTTCAATTTCATTTTCAGTCGGCTTCAGATTGCCAATTTACCTTTTCAGTCGCCTAGATGCCAATTTCAATTTCATTTTCCAGTTGGCCTCAGATTGCAATTTACCTTTTAGTCGGCTTCAGATTGTCAATTTCAATTTCATTTTCAGTCGGCCTTAGATTGCCAATTTTACATTTTAGTCGGCCTCAGATTCCAATTTCAATTTTATTTCATGTCGTTTAGATTGCCAATTTTACATTTTAGTCGGCCTCAGATTGCCAATTTCAATTTTATTTCATGTCGGCTCTAGATTGCCAATTTACTTTTTAGTCAGCCTCAGAATTGCCAATTTCTTTTCAATTGGCCTCAGATTGCCATTTAATTTCCAGTTGGCCTCAAATTGCCATTTTACCTTTTTAATTGGCCTCAGAATTGCCATATCATTTCATGTTGGCCTCAGACTTCCATTTTACATTTCATGTCGGCTCAGATTGCCATTTTACTTTCAGCGACCTAGATTGCCATTGAGTTTTAATTTCTTGTCGATGGTTGACCCGTATCCAGTTGGTCGTAAAGCTTTTAATTTCTTGTTAGCTTTTACTCTTTTTGTGTGTACAGATGAATGTCACTTTTCTTGTCGCTCATACATCTTTGTTTCTGAATTGCATCATCGCATTGCATGTGCCTCTCATGAGCGCTTAGTTTCTTTCATCATTTGAATTCAATCTCTCTTGTTTTCAATTTCATGCATTGCCGAACAAAATAAATGTTCATGTTTTACTCATTCCTTATAAAGGCAATATAAAAACTTAGGTTTTTCATATTTTCTTATAAGAAATAAGCAAAGAGGGGCAATTGTGAACACCTAATTTTATCCGGCCATTAAACAAAAATCCAAAAATTTGCATGTTTTATATTTTCTACTAAAATGAAAAAAAGAGGTTCAATTCATTTGATACCCAAAATTTCTTTTTGTGGCCTGTTGTGTTTTGTCCGTTCCATTTCAACCCAACCCAGGTACATTTTTGTTACAAGCCCATATGTTTGTTTTTACATTTCTATCAAAAAAAATATATACAAAAATATAAAAAATGAAAAAGGAAACAGTGACAAAGATCCTCAGCTATTCCACTCCACCCACTCTCTAACGTGGCCTCCACTACAGCCTTTCCACTCCTCGCATGCACGCCTGCAGGAATGGAGGTCTGTAGCTTGAGAAGGAGGAGGCATGGGGAACAAACGGGGTTGAGTGCTCCTGCATTTCAGAGAGCATGGAGATGTTATAAATTAACCAGCACAAATTTGGTATAAAAAGAGAGTTGCAACAATGAAAAAAAAAAAAATGAACCTTGCCTTCAGCCCCAGCATCTCACCATCTCACATACCTCCTTCAACATCATCATCCCTGATCCTAAGACCACTTCATCAAATTCTAACCTCCATCACAAACCATATATATCAACACCACCCCAACCCCATCAGAGCAAAAATCATCATCCACCATCACCATCACATAAACCCAACCAACACAACCTAAAATAGCCAAGTCAGCCTTGCACTCGACCCCAACGTCATCAACATTGTCCTCATCCATCCATTAACTCCAACATCATCACTCTCAAGCAAACCTTGCATAAAGTACAGCACCCATATCCTACCTGCAACCAGTTTTTTACCATAGCCACTGCAATATATCAAGGAACCAAAACAATTAGCACATCTAAACTAAAACAATCAAACCAAGTAAAGGGAAAGGGACAGAACGGGAGAGGCTGAGCATCACGCCACAGCCCATCTACTCCTGGTCCTGGAATCACGGCCGCTGGAGTCCCCCCTTGGCCTTGTGGTCCGTCGCGGCGAGGAGCACCGCCAAGCACCTATTGCGCGCCTCCTCAACCCGATCCCCCATCGAGCATCCCAGGAGCAAACCACTCCCAGTCGCACTTCTCCGTCGAGTGGCTACCGCCTCGCCCTCTCCCAGCCGCCGCACTTTCTCCATCAAGCGGCTACCGCCTCGCGGTCTTTTCCCAAGCCGCCGTGAAGGCCGCCCTTCCAGCTCCTGTGAAGTCCGCCTTCCGCCACCTCGCGCCGTGGAGCCACCCGAAGTCCACCTCTCTCTCTCCGCCTCGCACACATTTGTCTTCCTCAACTTGATCTTTGCCACACTCACATTACCACCAGGAATTAGATTTAGGTTTGTGTTTTTGGTCAAGTTTGTTTTTGTCACTTGGGCTATGTTGGGTTGGAAACTATGGGTCTATGTTGCTGAATTTTTTGGGTTGTTCCTTTTTTAAATGTAGGGACTTGTTTTTTGAGCCTTAGGCCCTGATATGTAAACAAAAAAAGGGGAAAGAATAAGACAAAACATAACCAAAAAAAAAACAAACAAAATAAATTTCTTTTATCCGCAACAATTAATAGTTGTGATTGAGAGGTGGATGCCTCCTTCATGTACTATTGAACTTAAGGATTTATTGAGTAGCCTAGTGTTAACTTAAGTCCTAAAACAAGCGAACTTCTTGTTTAATCCATCAGTCATAAAATACTTGTCAAAAATAAAAATCAATCAACACATTTTCATCCTCTTTTAATTAAAACTGATCAACACAGACTCATTTTTTTTTAAGAACTACGTGACTTTGAGTTTCTCATTGCACCAGAGGTACGTAGGAGCAGGCGCCCCTGTCAAGTCAAAATTAATTTTCTTTAAATTGTTTTGTTTAAATTGTAAATATGTTTTTTTTTGTTATTCATCTATTTATTTATTTAGAAAAGAGTTATTATTTAATTTGCACATTAATGAAAGGTACCGTCGAAGACGGGTGTATTAGGGCGCGTAATTCTTACCCTTCCCTATGCATAACAGAACTCAAATTGGTTTCAAAGATCATTTCTTAAAATAAAAGGGTTTTTCCATGTTTTTCCAAATTTAAATAAACTTGGTGGCGACTCCCAATTTTTAAACAATTTTTTGCTCCGTCCCAATCCCGTTGCGACAAATGGAGACAACCCAGAATGGATGTACCAGAGAAAGCCTCTGGCCGTGCTGGAGACATCCCACAATCGCCGCTGGGCGTGCAATGGGTACAACTTGTAGTTGTTGGCGCCACTACTTTAAGGGTGAAGTCGCCAAGCCGCAGCCCTGGTTGTGTTCCGTCGTTGTTGTGAAATGGTCTCACCTGATGAGAATAGAAGGAGTAGAGGGAGAGATATCGTTGTGGAGGTGAGGTTTGGGAAGGAAATGAGTGTTGGGTTTGACGGGTTAGAGGGAAGTGAAACATTGAAGTAAAGGGTTTGAAAAAAATTAAAATCGCGTATACGCGTATCAAATGTGTACCCAAACGTACCCATTTTATTTTTTATTTTTCAAAAAATGAACGCATTGAGTATGTACTCAGATGTACCCAACACATACCTGACCGAATGTGTACCTGGTATGGGTACTTTGCCAAAAACCACGTACCCATGCTTTAGAGATGAAGAGTGTGGTGATGATGTTGGGAGGATTACAGATGTAGCAATTCCTCCTTGCCCAACTTCCAATTCCATGTGAGTTTCCTATGTGATGAGGAAAATGTTATTGTTGAAGCTTTCATTTCATTTTCAGTGGAGTTGTCTAAGTTCTGTAATAGAAATTGTGTTACTTATTTTTTTTGTATCCCTTTCAAAGTTTCAGTTGTTAAACTCGTCTTTAACAATGAGTAGAGGTAAAAGAAGGCATGCAGCCAACAACTAATGTATTTTGCTTTCACTTGTTAATTAATTGTTTTAGAAGTTGATTGTTTGCTTGTCTGAAGTTTCGATTTGAATGAAACAGAAATTAACGGAAATGTATTAGTATCACCAAAAACATGAAGAAGAAATAATTGTTTTGCTCAGAGAAGAATAATAGTTCAAGGAGTGCAACTTGGGCTAACGGAATAATATCCTAATTCCTATCAATTCTTTCATTTGATTTGTATTTATTTACTCTTTTTATGATTATGACTCAAACACCTTGGATTGATCGAGGCTACGGTTGTAGACGGATTTAATGTTTTTATAAGCATGTAATGAAAATGCAAATCCTAATGAGATTAATTTTGATGCATCATTATGTAAAAAAAATTATATTATAATTTAATTTGTGATAATACATTATTAGATATTTGTAAAAAAAAAAACACCTATAATATGTAATGATATAAATTAAATTCAATCATAATTGCAATGTTGTATCAAAAAATAATTCCAATGTTCTCAAGATATTTAAAGTGTCTAATGTTAACTACCTATGAAACTCACCGATTCTGTTAAATCTACTCATTAATTAGCTAGGTTCTAATATTTAAGTGAGAAGTCACACGTTAACCTTGCTGTAGCCAATTGAACTCTAGAAGACGGCATGGCCAATAACGAGAGTAAGTAAAGGGGCAAACAACCAAGAGTAAAAATTCTATTTAGTTCTAATATTTTTAATTTAACATCAGTTTAGTTTTAATAAAACTTTTAATATTCATTTAGTCTTAAAATTGTTAATTTTAATATTAATTTAATCATAATAAAATTTTTTATATCAATTTAGTTCTAATATTTCTTATTTGATATCAATTTATTCTTTCATTTAAAATTAAAATCTAATAAAATGATAAAATTAATGTCAAAATTTAAAATGTTATTATTAAATTGATGTCAAAAATTTTATTAGAATTACATTGATATTAAATTGAAAATATTAAAGATTGAATAGGATATTTATTCAACATGTAAAGTTAACATTGACCCAAAAAAAAAAAACTGTTAACTGTTTTCCCCGAATCTGCTCCGTAATTGTTGTTCGAACAGGTTGTGTTGGTTCTAGTGTGCTTTCCATTTTCCACATGTTGTTGGGTGAACTTTTAACACTCTGTTCGATAAGTTTTTCATTTTATTAAAAATACTATTCAATCAATTAAAAATATTTTTAGGAGAAGTATTTTTAAGATACTTTTTATTCTTGAAAAATTATTTATGAATAAAATTTATTGTTATTATCATATTAATAACTAAAAGTAATTTTACATTATCATATCTAAACAAAAGTCATTCTCTTAAATCTGTTTTTGATATTCTTAAATCAAACTCAAGTACATTTTTTTAAAGATAATTTTTCTAAAAGCAATTATTTTCAACTTAATTCTTTTAAAAGTAATTCTACTAAAAGATTAACCAATATGCTCTAAGTCAAATATTAAGTTTTCCCAAACAATACGATTATAGACTTTGGTTTGCAAAAGAAAGATATCAACAACACAATTTAGCATTGGATTTATCTTACCATTGTCCTACGATTATTAGTTAAGCAGTTAAAAAAATGAAAGTTTTAACACTTAAAAAATAAGTTTTCGTATGAGATCCATTGAAAAAATTTAAATATTAATTTTTTTAATATCTTTAATTAATCAGTGTCCGAAGAACACCAATTAGAAAAACCCTTTAGTACTTAGTAATTGAACACTTTGATTATAGACTGTGTTGGCAGTCATGAGTAGTATTGTCTCCGTTTTATTATCTCTTTTTCAGTCTTAAAATGGCAAATTTAAATATTATTAAGTATTTGAGATTATTTAACTAAGATATTAAATTATAATATAACATAATATTATTTTATTATTACTATAAATAATTTTATCATAAGTAAATATTTATTATTTTAAATCCTATTTATCATAAGTATTTATTAATTATTATTGTTTATTTTAAGTTTTGTTAATTATTCATTTTAATACTCTAAAACTATTTCTTATTTAAATAAAATATAAAAATTTAACCAATGTATAATTTCCTCTTTCTCTTGTATATTTTAAATATAGATTTTAATTTTTTGGCTTGTACTCTTTCAATAATATATTTAAAAGAGCATTATAATAAAAAAAATTTCAATTATTTAAATACAATTTAAAAAATTGTAATTAAAGATTTATTTATTATTCATAAATTTTTAAAAATATTATTTATATATTTAAATAAGCAATAATTATTATCATTTTATATTATTTGAAATAGTCATTTTCACATTAAATGTTTTTATTAAAATATATTTTATTTATTGATATAATTATTTGTTTTATTTATTAATAATGATGCAAAAAATAATTTTATTTTAATAAAATATCTAAAACAACAAAGTATGAAGGAGACAATACACATCAAAAGTTAATTAACCTTAGTCCTACCTCCCTAAGTTTCATTAAGGATGTGTGTTGTATCACACATGATATAACAAGTCAATATTATACTTTATTTCCTTATATATTACTCAGTACAAGCAACATGTTGTATAGCTTATCAATCATTAAGGTATTGTTTCTTTTTATATTTTATTAAAATAAAAATAATTATGTAATTATTAAATAAATCAGGAAGAAATTAAATTATGTACACAAAAATGGTCTTAAAAATCATATTTTATACAAATAAATATTTTAAAATAAATATATAATATAAATTTAATGATATATATAATAAAAAATAATTGCGATTAACAAATAAATTTTTTATTATAGAATTTTATTTAAAACTTCAATTTGAATAACTAACAAATGTTATTATTTTAATATATTATTCTTTTTTATACAATATATGATGAAAATTACAAATTAAATATTAAAATCTATATTCTATCTATATTCTTTATCTAAAAGTAATACTATAACTTTTCATGGTCTGAATTCTAAAAACCTCAATTTAACACTCTCAATTTTTTTTTTTTTTTGGTTTACTTTCAACACTTACATTAATAAATAGTTGTATCAACACTTTGAAACTTTTGCGTCCATTTATTAACAACCATTATTCTTTCTCAACAAAAAAAAAAAAATTGATTCAATTTAGATACACAAATAGTAAAACTTTCACATTGTCATTCAATTAAATTCTTTTATGTATAAAATATATTTTGGATAAAAAAATCACATTTTTCTTGTTTGTACAAAATCAAATACATTTTCAATTAATTGATTTTTATATATTAAATTAAAAACTAAAATATTAATTTAATCCCTCAAAATATACGTGACGTCAGCTTAACCACTCAGACTTTTTACATCAATTGGCCTCCGAATGACACACACACAAGGTATGTTTTATCCTCAAAAGATAATTAAGACGTCACTTTAACTTTCAAAAGATATCAAATAATTTTATCAGCCGATCCTGAGTTCCGTGAAAGAACAAAACACATACCGATAAACAGACAGCATCTGGCTATTTTGTTTTGGGTCAAATTGAATTTGGCTTGATTCATCTCTTGCCTATTCCCACGAAGCATTAGACTGCAAGTGTGTTCGCCAAGGCTTTGCATGCAGGTCCTTTTCACTATTGCATCTCCAATCTTGGCCACAGTGACATTCCCCGGCCAGCATTGTGGTTGGGCCTATCGGTGCTTTGTCACCTGGTGAGAGTCCAGGCCCAAATCAAAGCCTAACTGAGCACACCAATCATTGGAGTCCAGCACATCTTTTGACCAAAAGAAAAAAGTCCAGCACTATCTCTCTGGTGAAATGTGATTTGACTACACTTGTCCATATCCAACTGATATCCATCATTGAATTTGAATGAATTCCACTTAGTTTTAGTTACACACCACATAATCTGTAGATGTGAGGATGAAAGGTCTATAAAATATGAGTTAAAATAACATTACTCATATGTTGTTATTGTTGCTATTATATATTTTCAGAGCTATTTACTCTTATTCCTTCATTCTTTGCTGATAATAACAAAGCCTGTTGCAAGTTAGATAGAGATTAGCTGGCAGTTTTAAGCTTAGCTTCTCGTAGTTGTAGTTGATGTATACTATAAGCCGCCTCTGGCCCTCTAGCTTAGACTTTTCAAATTTGCAAGTTTCACGTTTCTGATTCAATTAAATCAGTTTTCTCACTCGAGCACCTTGGCTCAACATTTTTTTCTCTCTAAAGCTTGCTCCATTGTTTGAGCTTTCTCTAGTGCTTTTTCATTTGTTTGTGACGGAAGCCATCAAGGTATTTTTAATTATATTTCATCATCATTATAGGTTCCTTCGGCTGAAGGAGAATTTGATAAGACTGGATAGCGACCCTTCACCTAATACAAACACCACACACCACTCTTCTGGCACCCATAAAACCGCCACACCGTAAGATCACCGTGGCTGTTGATAAACTTGACCCACACGAAACTTCAAATCCCAATGCCATGTCCACCGTTTTTCGCTTGTTTGTCTTATTGGTTGGACTTTAGTAAACTAGAATGATTCGGATCAACATCATTTGAACAATATTTATACTATCAAACTGACTTTTCAAGATAAAATCTTTTAAGAATTTAATTTCCATGTGTTTACCTCCAACTATATATTATCATGACAATAAAGACGCTTGAATATCATATTTATTATTTAAAAAACTATTTAAATTAGGTGATTTGATTGAATGACGTATGCATTAAAATTAACTAAAAATCTTGTAAGTGCTTAAAGAACCTAAGACTTTGTCCTAACCCAAATGAAAAAACTAATATTGAACCCACCTAAACTCTTAATTCATGAAAGAAAAAATTAAACTCAATTTCAAGCATAAATTACTATATAGTAATCAAATAATTTTCAATCGAAGCAAAATTATTACAATCGCTTGAATTTAAAATTGTTGTCACAAACCCCAATTTAAACACATACTGTTCAATTGGTGTGCACATAGAATTTATCCATTAAAATTTATCTATTTTAATCTAAATAATATCCATTCTACCAATAAAAGTATCAAAATATAAATAACATTGGCAACAATTAAACACACTCTAATACTGTAGATTTAAATCCTATTTTAATGATTGAGAAAATAACTTATTCTTAATTTGGCCTTAACTAACAAAAGGCAGATTTTCCCTTACAGTTTGGCCAATGCCTTTGTTGTGTGGGTGGCCAATGGGAATGACACGGGTGCATGTGGGATAACTATGAGGACATCGTGGAAGTTTAGGGATGTAGTTATCCCTCTTTCTTCTTCTATCGCCTTCGATCACACGCTCCATTTCCACGACCTCACCGCCACCACGGATTTGGGAAGCTTGATCTCACCAAGGTCGCACGCATGGCTCCACGTCTAGATCTGGTCACTCCGAGGAGTGCGACCTCACCAAAATCTACATCGTGAGATTTGGTGGGTAAAGAAGACTAGCGTTCAACCCCCGATTTGTCTCCTGTGAGAGATTCCCTTCCCGCACACCTCATCTCGTCTGAATCAAGCTCGCCCAAAGTCGTACGCCCCAATTTTTACTGCAATTTTTACTCGTTTAGAATTACCGAATTACCCTAATTTTTCATATAATTCTAACGGACAATCCTCAATAAAGGAATATAACATTAGAAGAAAGGTTAGGAGCAATTCGTGCGAGAGTTGCAAACCCGATTTTGGACTTGTAAAATGACCAAAATGCCCCTAAGGTTATTTTACTCAGAATGAGGTCGTGGGCCCCACCCATCCTCAAGGGGATGTTTTGATGATAATAAGGATTGTTTGTGTTATGTGTGTTAGAGAGGAGAAGAATCATAATTTTGAGCTCGAACGCGAAATGACCAAAACGCCCTCGCTATTTAACTCAATTTTGTTGCCTCTAGCCGAATCTCACTAAAATGTTTTACAACATGTTTTTAAGTCATGATTGTCCATTGGTTAAGCTTGGGTGGTCTGGTTTTTTTAAATAAAATGACCATTTTGCCCCTCTTTGTAGTTTTACAAATTTTGAGATTTTTGATTGTCTAACGAAACCTAAGCAATGTTAGGCTCAAATTAAAGCTTACTAAATTCTAATTACTAATCTAGAGTCAAAATTATTTATTTAAATTGATTAGAACCTAAAATTGCTTTAAAACACTCAAATTGCTTACTAATTCACCTAAGCCCTTAACCGTAAATCCTCTAAATTGCATGAATACCTTGCCTACACCTAAATAATACATGGAACACACAAAACCCTCTTCCATGAGACTGTAATGCATGAAATAATTCAGCCATAATCATTAGAATTATTGCAAGATAATGCACTAAAACAAAATGCCAAAAAATTCCCTAAAACATGGCATAAAACATGCCTTAAACAAAGAAATGATTTTCCTCCCTTTGTTCCCCATGAAAAATCCTAAAATTATGCCTCCTCCTCTTGTCATACATGAGCTTGAATTCCTCTATAAATATGCTTGAAGAGCCTTGGAAGCCTTGCTCATAACTTACACAAATTCTAGTTTTAGGAGCACCAAAAGCTCTCATTTCCTCCTCCTCTTGGCTAATTTTTCTTCAAGTTTTCAAGAATATTTTCTTTCATTTCACTCCAAGAAACCAAGTTCTCTTCCTTTCATTCAAATCAGATTAGGTAGGGAGTAGTTTCTATATTTATTTCTATGATTTGAGAAGTTGTGTTTTTAGGTCAAAATGTTAAAATTATGAACTTACCTTAGCTTTTCATTTCAGTTTTCCTCTTCATTTTTCTTTAACCAATTTGGCCATATGGCCTAGGTGGGACTAAGATGATGGCTTGATGATGAGGACCTTGAAAGTGGGTTGTGAATCCATCACAAGTTAGGCCTCTAAAGCTTGAAAGTTCCACTTGATGCAAAACTTTAAAGAATAATATTTTTATGATCTTGAGTTTAGAACTTGAAAGATGTATTTTTTCACTTTGTCTTGCTAAGATATATTGGGTTGAATTTATATTTCTCTAAAGTCTTGGAGGAGCTCTAGTAAAGAAATAAAATGAACTTGCATCCATGTTTAAGTTTATGCCTTGCATAATCATGTTTACTTTCTATGTCATCACTAAATTCTCAAGAATGAATAAATGAACTTGCATATTCATGTTTAAATCTCCAAGCTTGCATTTCATGTTTATGTTTCAAGTTGTCACTTAATCTTCAAAGATAATAAAGAGGATGCATCTCATATTTATTTTATGCTCCCACTTTATTTTATAATGGCTAAAAGAATCAACGCATGACATGTTTATTTTTATCATCACCTAAAGATCCTAGAGCTCAAAGACTTGCCCAAGTATCACAAGCAAATAAATAAGATTATTGGAGTCAAAAGAATTAATTCTTTAAGAAGTCTTGAGATTGGAGCTTAAAAAGATGTAATAATAATTCTCTTCTCCCTTCGGTCAGGACGGATTACCGCCTTCGCTTCTTAAGATTCTTCTCCCTCCCACTGGTCCCTGCGGACTACCGCTTCAGTTCTTGCATCATGTTTATATTTCAAGCTCTTGCATCATGTTTAATTTTCAAGTCATCACCTTAAATCTTAAAGATAAAGAAATGGATTTGCATATCATGTTTATAATTCCAAGTTATCACCTTATAATGACAAGATTAAAATGAGATTGCATAGCATGTTTATGATTCTAAGATATCACATAAATCTCTTAAAATCAAGACTTGCTCCTTTTATCTTAAGTGAGAATTTTAATCATGAAGATTCTTTCAAGTTTAGCAAAAAGAATTAGTTTCTAAAAGAGTTTTAAGGCTTTGCAAAGATTTTATGGGAAACTAGTATCTTACATGTACTTAAATGTAATTTTAAGCAATTATGTGAGGTTCATGATTCAGACCTCTCAAGTTTAGTACTTGGATGATGATGGTTTAACATGTTAGAAATAAAACTAGCTTCCCAGAAAAACGTAAAAGTAAGATTTCTAGAACTCTAGAGAATGAAATTTATGCATTCTGTCTAGAACCTTTAGTGGCCTTGTCGAACCGAAACCCTTACCTACGAAAAAGAATTGTTTAAAATTAGGAGTCACCACGTTTATTTAAATTGGGAAAATACTAAAAACCCCATCTTTAAAGAAAAGGTCTTTGCAACCAGATTAGAGTTCAAAGTCGGCATGCAGAGAAGGTAGGATTTAATCCTACGCACCCAGACACCCGTCCTTAGACGGACTTATTAATTGTGCAAATTATTAATAACCTTTCAAATATTTATCTCATTATTTATTTACAAGGAAATTTAAAAGAGATTTCTTAAGAAAATTTAAAACATCAAATCGTCACGATTCCTATGTTCAAAATATTGAGTCAACAAGCCGTCACGGCTAAATCAACATCCTTATTTGCAATAAAGTAAGAAATTTAAATTTAAACATATGAAAATAAAACTCTCTTATGAACTATAAATATTTATAAATAAGATAATTTATTTTGATACTTTCTATGAAAAGAAAATAAAACATAAAATAATAAAAGAAGATTTAAAGAAAATTTGAAACATCAAGCCTCACAGCTAGATGTTAGAATAACAGTTAACAAGCCGTCAAGCCTAAATTAACATTTTATTTGAAATAAAAATTTTTAACAAATAAATGACCAATTTAAATTGAATATAATAGAAAATTCTATGAATTATTTACAAACAAGATAAATGAAATATTCTTAATATCTTTTTTATAAAAGGGAAAAATAAATTTTCAGAGAAATTTTGGATCATTAAGCCTCACTAAAATGTCCAAAATATTAAGTTAACAAGCCGTACGGCTAAATTAACATTTTATTTTAAAAAAAAGACTTCTCAAATAATATAAAAATAACATAAACTATTTCATATGAAAAAAAAAATTATTTACAAGTAAGACATAAATTATAAAAATTTAATTTTGAACTTGACAGGATTGAACGCCTCCTACGTATCCCCTGTGCAATGGGGAACTCAAAGTTACGTAGTTCTTTATAAAATATTTGTATGTTGATTGATTTTATTTTTGAAAAGGAATTCTAGAATATCAACCTGTCACAATTAAAATATCCTAGAATATAGAATTAATAAGCGTCGGCTAAATTAATTAAAAATCTAATTTTAATTATTTATTTAAAAAAAAGCCTAAAATCTAAACAAAATAAAAGCCCAACACCTCTAAAAATATGAAAAGAAACAAAAAGGCCTAATCTCAACAAAAATAAAAAAGAACTTAAAAAAAAAAAAATTCATACACTTAACTACACAACTTCACACATGCTCACCCACTCACACTAACTCTCACATACACACGCTCACAACTCCACTCATAACACATTCTTACACCCACTAAACAAGGGAAAGAGAAATTCAGATTTAGAAAGCTGAAAGAGAGAGATATGGAAAACAAGAGAGAGAGAGGTTTTCATTATTGAAGAGAGAAGATGAGAGCTTGCAAGGAAGGAAGGAGGAGAAGGAGGCTGCTATGAGTGATGGGAAAGGGGATCAGTTGGCCGTGAAGTGAGGAACCAGGTCAGCTTGCTGGCTCACGACAGTGGTGTTGAATGGAAGGAGGCCGAATCGCTGGCCGCCGCGCGGAGGGCTGGTGAGGAGAGGATGCGCGCTGGCTTGAGGTTTCAGATGAAACCGTAAAGAGGGATGCAGCGGTGAGTGATGGGGAAGGGGGTTGGTCTGCCGTGATACCCGATCTCCACCTGAGCTCGCGCGGCTCGATGGCCTTGCTGGTGGGCACGCGAAGTGCGCCTGAGCTAAGGCCGGAGAGGTTGTTCATACCTGGTTTATGTTCTCTCAGTTTTTTACTTTCTATTTCCTTTTTGGTTTGGGTTATTTGTGATTTGGATTTAAACTTTCAGGTGGAGATCCATGTGATAATGGCGGTGATGAGTCACGTGGTTGTGGGCTCAGGAAGAATGGAGGTGGCGGTGGGAGAAGAGGAGAGGTTGGCAGTGGTGGTGGCTTTGATGATGATGAGGATGATGATGATGTGAGGATGATGATATTACTGTCACTATGAATTTACCTTCTCTCTTTTTATTGTTGTTGGATTGAATTTGCTTGACCTTGCCTATATTTGTTGCTAATTTCTCTGTATCTTCCTTGTATGCCTTGAAATTAGCCCTTGATGTGTTCTCTTTTTTTTTGTTTATTGGAAGTAATTTTTTTTTCAAAAAAATCCCCCCGCGTGTAAATTATTGATCCCATTTATACAACTGCGAATCGATCATTTTGCCAATTTTGGTCAAAATGTCTATGATTGATTAGTTATTTTCCAGATTTATGCTGATTTCATGGGATATGACTTAATTGTCTGTCTCACTCACGCATGCTTCCTCTTTGTTTTTTCTTTTTAGTTGAGCATCAGCTGAAATTTGACTCTCCCATGGTTGCACCCCTTTTTTTGGTTCTGCTTTGTTGTCTTTTTTGTTTCTTTTTCTAAAAAGGTCAACAACATCATGTGCATGCTCACTTCCTTTTCACTAGCCAATTCCTTTTTGTCTGTTTCTTTTAAAAAAAAAAAAATTTAAAAAATGAATGAAGAAAAGAAAATAAAACGAACCAAAGTTTTTTTCTTCACAACCCAAAACAAAAACAAAAAGTTGGAATGGGCTGATATTTTTCCAACAATCCAACAAATAAAAGACTAGACTGTGCTTTATTCTTTTTTTTTTTTTTTACAATTCAAAAACTAAAAGATGGGCTTAACAAAAATAACAACTAAAAATGAAACGAACTAACAATTCTTCAAATGAATAGACAAATTTTTTTTGTGGGTTGGACAAATCGGGTGTTCATAGGCCTTAAGAACCAGATTTTATTATGTTTAGATAAGGGACAATGATTCATAATTGGTTTAGTAATTAATTTTAGCATCATAGGGAAAGCCGGTAACGAGAAGGGTTAAAAACGTAACTTCTAGCACATTAAAACCTTAAGAATAACTTACTGCCTATGCTGCCCCATATAGTCTAATAATGTTCCTAAGGCTTATAATTAATGGTAATGATGGTAATGAATCCCTTAGATGCATAATTAATTAGTTCAATAATTGAGGTTGCCCGATTCTAGTTTCGGTTGTTGATAGCTTTCGGTAAGAATTGATGATGATGCCTCCTTGATGTTTTAAATGATAAGTCTATGTAGAGATTTGATGTTTTGGAATGTCTTATATGATGATGTAATGCCTAGAGAATTTGATATTATTGAATGATTTCATGGCTTGCATGTTATAGTTGCCATTGCAAACAATGAGAATATTCATGCATCTTGATGATTATGATATAACATGCAAAGACTTAAAGGTGACTCAAAATATATGAGGAAATGAACCTTTGACCCATCAGACTATAGGTGGTGAAAAGGTGATCCTAGAAAATGATCATTTGGACCCGTCAAACTATAGGCGGTGAAAGATGATTCTTGCCCCTAGTCCGTTCTCTCAAAAGGGTAGAGACAGAATTTTTACTTATCAAAGGGATAAGTACGTGCGGTGACGACTAGCAAGGTATGGGCTCATAACCTAGATTACTCCCAAAAGGGTGGAGTATAGGGTGGCCCAGGAAAATGATTATGAAAGTAACTTTAAGTCACCTAAGGAACTAAGTAACGTATTATGTGATTATGATGTTCTTCTATGCATAGTATTTATGAGACGATGATGAGAAATATGATGTTCTTCTATGCATAGTATTTATAATATGATGATGAGGAATATGATGTGGTTTTATGCATAACTATGTTATTATATGTGAAAGGAAAAGTTCATTATAAACATGACATGCTAAGTTTATGATGCATTATAAGACGCATGATTAAAGACGAACCTCGATAAAGTATATTTTCGAACTTAATAAATCAATCTTAGCATGCTCACTATTTCATAATGAAACTCGAGGTTCCTGGGGACGATAATGATGACATAATGCATCATGAGGTGGGTACCCTACGAGATTCTTTTTATAAGTTTCTCACTCCCTCTATTTTTCTTTCCATCTCGTCTTCAAAAATAGAAGGAAGCGTCCGTGAATCACATTGAGGCTTTCACCTGGTAGCTGAACTTGATCCTTAGTTTCACTCGTATATTTCAGATATCTATCCCTATCCTTGGAGTGTTATTACTAGGTGCCATTAATGGATGTCCTTCCATCCATATATTATTTATGCTTTGTTAGATTGCCTGCACCTAGTCTTATTCTGTTGGTAGGCAAACTATCTATGTGTTATGTAATTATGGATGTTATATGATGGAGCCAATATGATGTGTTTTTCATGTTATGTCTATTATTCGCTTTATTTTGATTATTGTTCACGTTATGTGCGGCTCACGTTTTCAATTATGTTATAATAAAAAAAAATGGCTCGTAATTTCACTAAGTATTTTCAAAGTATGATGAAAGAACTGAAGCAAAGAGTAAAGTCTAGTAATTAATCAATACAACCTAGGTGTATTCGGTTAATTATTAGGGTGTTACAGTTGTCGCCTTCACCTTCCCTAACACTCGAGGTCAAGGTTGCTCCCTCAATCCCCTATTTGTTTCCTCAAGAGGAAAATCACACAGAAAACTAAAAGAAAATCCTTACCTTTATTTTCTCCCCTTCACGACTTCTAATCACTTCTTCAAATGGAAACAAGCAGCTTCCTCACCTTTATTGTTCTTAGCATTTGTGTTAATTTCCAATATGAGTTGATTTCATTTTTTCCTTTTTCTCGTTCCGTGATGAATCTAATGGCATCTTTCATATCAAATTTGGCAATGGATGAAGATAAGTGGCTGTTGGGTTTGAGGAAGAAGATGACATTTGGGATTTTTTTTAATAAAGGGTAATTTTGGAATAGGGTTGCAATGGAAATGGAGAAGAAGGGAGGAGATGGTGCAATGTTGGGGGTGGTTATCGTTGAGGGGTGGTGATGGGTGAAGGACAGGGTGGTGATGGTGGTGGTGGAGGATGGAGATGATGCCGATGTGGAGACCAAGCTAAAAGTGGAGCTTGAGGAGGGAGTGATGATGGTGGTGGCAAAGGAGAATAAGGGAGTGATCATGCCAACATATTTAATTTTAGTTAGCCACATTTATGAAATGTGGTTAAAAATAAACTAAATTTACCAAGCCAACTGCAAGGTGGGTATTGACCAACGACTGTTGGGTAGTAGTCACCCTAGCAAAATATTATATATAACAAAAATCAAAATATTTAATTTAATCATTTGTCAACTTAATACTCTATCAGTGCTCACTTGTCACGTATCCTGTCGCATTCATATGAAATTTTGGCTGCGGAGAAATTCCACTTATGATTTGGTGGCATGTTTTAACATGGGAATACTTGAGTTTGGATCCATCACGAACACAAACCTTGAAAATTACAGACCAATCCTCAAATGCATTTTTCTCTATGCACTACCTCTCCATTCATCTCTACTCTAGACTGAAGAAAAGAAAATGGAGGGAGTGGATAGAATGGGAAGGCTAAACTTAAATGATTATTATTTGAAAATAATTTTAGATGAGAGAGTGATATGGTTAGTGAGGGACAATGTATCGCTCCCTTACTACTCAAAACCTTGTTTAGATCAAGGAAGGAATGAGTGAATAAGTGCAACATCCAAATAAGGGTGTAACATAGTCTCTTTCATTATACTTCTCACATTTTTTCTTCAGTTTCATTATTAGTCACACCCTATGAAACCCTCAAAGATAGCCTTAGATCTTCAATTGCTTTTCTCACTGCCGCCCTCCATGACCACCTTTCCTTGGATTAGATTGCCTTGGGTTTTAGATGGAGCTCCCAACCACACCATCAAGTGCATGCATCATCTGCAAGCACAACAACCTCGTCTAAGACATTTACTTCATCCAACCAGCCCCAATGACCTCTGTTGCATTTGTCGTCATATGCTCCCTTTGCCTAAACGTCTCTAACACCATTCTCCGCCTCTTCGAAGACCTCACCTTTGGAACTTTCCTCTTCAATTCTACCCAACGGTCAATCAGGACTTGGAGTTTGTTACTCTCAATGATATCTTGTTTTCGATGCCCAACAATTCTTGCTATGTTTGACTTAATGATCCTTTTACGGGTATCGTGAAATAGAGCACACGCCAGACAAAGTTGTTATTGGTTTGTTTTGTGTTTATTGCCACTCTAGTTGCTGTCTTAGTTATTATTAGATGCTCAGGGGTGGCCCTGTTGAGATTGTTGTGTCTTCATTGGATGAGAGGCTAGGGATCACTTATTATGGTCCAAGAAAAATTTTAGAATGAAGATCCCTATTGTGGTGATGCCATCAATGATGGTGTGTAGAGATCTAATGGTGTGAGAAAATATTAATAGTGACAATTGGCGATAGCATTAGTTGCCATGTGCAAGAGATGGCAAAGGATGAGTAAGGCGGAGCAAGGAGAAAGAGGGAAAAATGGAGTGGGGGTAGATGTGTAATTTTACTAGATTTGATATATTATTAAAAAAAACAATTTCCTTGAGCATAAAAATATTAGTTTTTCGACAATGGATATTGGCCACGGAAAAACTAGCCTAGGAGTAAAAAATATGGGTCAAAATTAGCCTACAATGAAGTATTTGGTTGATGAGTGGGTGATGATTGATAACACTCACATGGAAAAGGTAGCTGATGAAAAATCATCTTGAAACAACCACAAAAGATTGAAATCCTTGTCATGGCTTTAAATAGTCTAAGATTGGACTATGGTTATCAGAATGACTATTAATGCATATCAACAGTAAGCTTAGAAGGAGGGCTTTGACATGGCAACTCAATTGAGATTGTTTTGGCCTTGAAAAAAGCTGTTTTGATATTATTTTGGCCATTTTTCTACTTTTGCTATGTTAAAATTAGCAAAATACTAATTAAAATATTTTCTAAGACTTTGAGGATGCTTATCCATTCATATACAGTGTCCTTGAAGTTTGATGTCTAACAACAGCTGACCTTAGATGAATATCCATAAATCGAGAATAGTTAGTCTTGTAAGAGCCTAGCTTTCAGCTGAGGGAATGGGTCTCATGTTGGGCCTTGGTTATTGTGACACTTGTCCACTCACAAATCACATCTGGACTTTGGTTGGAGTGGACATATGCTTCAGAAAGTGAACAAAGGAGCTTTGACCAAGTCTACAACCACTTCCATGAAAATAGGGACGGTTAAGGAAAATGGTTGCTTATTCGAATAAGGGGATAAGTGAGTAGATAATTGTAACACCCTAACTTTTAACCTCATACGCTCGAGTCGTATTCCGATTAGTTATTAGTTGTTACGTCTTTATTTCAGATCTTGACTTACTTTTCTTTAAAATACGAGTAGTAAAATACGACTAACTTTTTCTTTTTGAACTTAAGACTTAAAATGCGAGCCGCATGTGCGTATAGATACTGACTATTAAACATAAGACACAACAACCAAATAGATACGTTATCATAACAACCATGAATAAACCATAGAATAATCACAACATAAATTATAGTAATATATCATAATCATAACATAACAACGATGTCCTTATAAATATAAGGACACCTAGGGGTGTCAATTACACCAAATAACTTTAACTAACGCAAAACAAAATGTTAACAAGGCTAGACTATTCTTCATGCTTCTGCCTTGAATTGACTAGATGACGTGATTCCTACGCCCGCGCCTCAAGGATGATCACGAACATTTGCATCAATCCGTCTGGAGACGACACAGGAGGAAAACAAAAGGGTGAGAATACTTACACAAGATTCTCAGGGTTCCGACTTTAACACAAGTGTCATTGTCGTTGCCCCAGCCACTTGGGTTTCATTATGAAAGAGGTGTACATACATAGGTTCAGTTTTAATTTCTTAAATCCTATTATCTGAAGTGGGTTTCTTTTAGCATGAGTCTTGATTGTATGAATGCAGCAGATATTTTATATATGCATGGCAATACTTAAGAATAACATTCACGTACTCAACATATATCACTTAATCATAAGCATCAATGGAACAATCACAAAACATATGCATGCACGTCTTTTACTTTATCATAATTGAACTCCTCGAGTTTCTTTCTTAACCTTTTCCACCCTCATCGTAGCCACCAAAATCCACCTAACATGTCGCCTCGACGATTTTCACATAGCCACCAAAACTCCAAATACACCCATCGCCTAGGAATGAGCTCATCCTAACTAGCCGTCGCTAGATTCATACGGAAAAAAAGAAGGGAATCATATCTCTTTCTTGATCACCCCTACAACCCTTTACTCAGGAAGTCATAATGAGATCATTTCCTCATTAACATATCTCTTTCTTGTATCACCCCGTACATCCCTTAACTCGGAAGTCATAATGGGATCATTTCCACTTTATCATATCTTGTATGGATGCAACATGAACATACAACCATAGAACATCACATAACATATCCTCTATTCATGTCTCATATTCTCATGCATTTTAAACATAGCATACCACATCATCATATCAACATACCACACATTCATACATTCTTATACTCATGGCATTTAAAACATTCACGTACATCAAAACTATACTTATTCGATCTCATTCTTACATCATATCTCCCTACCCTAAGATATTTTATGCTTTGGCCCTCACGAGCTTTAAACTTGTGTTCTAGTTATCCTAACACCCATTATAGATCATTATCACACCTAAGGGATCATCACCTATAATTCTCTCTAATATTCATGCCTACTAACATATCCAAATGACATTGCATCATTTAGGCAGAAAATTATCATATGTTTACGTGGTCCTAGAATCTCCATTTTTGACCCTTTCTAAGTTCCGTCTTCGCCTAAAGCTCTATATTTGATTCTAAACCTTATATTAGGGATTCCTATACATATCCACTAATTATAAAACATTTTTCTTAAGTCCAATTATGCTGAAAGAATTTACAATTCTTGCATCTAAGTGTTCTAGAATTTTCATTTTAAGTCATTTCTAGTTACTTATTCTTTCCTAACTTTCCTCAAATCGTTCCTTACTTCACTCAAACATAAAATTACACATCTTAACACCATAAAATAGAATTTATGCAGTGGCCAAACACCAAGGGCAGAACCGAAATGCAAAGCTCATGTAATCACATAAATTTCATAATTTAAAAGCATATAAGTTACTAGCTTTCTCTTGGAATAATTTTAGGAACTCAAAACTCTTTTAGGAACCAATTGATCTCTTTAAAATCATATAAATATGGGTGAGGTCAGTAGCTAAATTACTTTGTTCATAAAATAGATTTAAAACATAAGTACTCCTAAGCTTAGAAAAATTCCAAGACTTAGGCTATGAACACTTGTGATTAGATGAACTCACAACAAGCCATCATCATCACCACAAGGCCGAAATGGTATTCTTAGAATGCCTCCATTTTCTAAGACTTTACTTGTGATACTTGGGTAAGTCTTTGAGCTCTAGAACATTTAGGTGATGACATAAACATAAATATATTATGCACCTTATTTTATTCTTCATTAGAAAATAAAGTGAGAGCACAAAATAAATATGAGATGCAACCTCATTATTATCTTTAAAGATTAAGTGATGACTTGAAATATAAACATGAAATGCAAGCTTGAAAATTTAAACATGATAATGCAAGTTCATTTAGTTATTCTTGAGAGCTTAGTGATGACATCAAAATAAACATGCTATGCAAGGCATAAACATAAACATGAATGCAACTCATTTTATCTTAACTAGAGCTCTTACAAGACTTTAGAGGAACATTATAACCTTAACCCAATATGTATCTTAACAACATAAAGTGAGCTTTAGAGTTCTTAGCACCAAGTCTTCAAAGAAGCCTTTGGTTTTGAACTTCATCATCAAGCTCAAGAAAATGGACACAAAACTCAACACTTTGTCTAAACAAGTATACAAAGAACTAAGTCATATTCTTTATTTTATTGCTCATGGGCTTCAATCTAGAGTAAAACTCTTAGAACGGCCGACCAACTTTAAGGTTGGCAAGGGTAAGCTTAGAGCTCTTTGAAAACATAGGATTAATTTTCTTAACAAAACTTTTAGTGAGCTACTTAACATTTTTATCAAACTTTGTTCAAATAAAGGAAAAAGGAAACTGAAACCATGAGGAGGAAGAAGGAAATAAAACCAACACTTGAGCAAGGAAGGAAAAAGGAAAACCGAAACTATACATGGTCCATGACCAAGATTTCAAGCTTTAGAGGTTTCTCACATAGCATCACAAGACCATTATCTTGAAACTTCATCATCAAGCAAAAGTTTTTCTCAACCAAAGGCCCTAAGGCCAAAAAGAAGAAGGAAAAGGAAAGCTTTGAAAACCAAGAGAAAACTAGAACTTTTCTTAAAGAAAGTAAGGAAAACTTTGAAATAAAACCCCTACCTAAAGAAGTCTTGAAAGAAATGAGAAGAAGTTTGTGTTCTTGAAGGAATGAGAAGACAAAATCTTCTCTTTGGTGAGGATGATGGTTCGGCCAAGCAAGGAACTCAAGGAAGATGAATTTTCCTTGAAAAAGTAAGCTTGGAAATGGAAAGGTTAAGTGTTTGAGAGGTGGTTTGAGGTGGGGAATGGTGGTTCAAGGTTGTTTGTCATGGTGGAAAGGTTTCTTTGATGGTGGAGGAAAAGAACAAGATGAAGAAGAATTGAGAGGAAAAGAAAGAAAATTGCAAGAAAGCTTAGCTTGGCAAATGATCTAAAGTGTGACCAAGTTCACTAAATCTTGGTATTTATAGAAAATTGACACAATGGGGGCTAATTGGAGGAGGAGTGGCCACGGTTTCTCTGGCCAAGGGGGAGGAAAATATCTCTTGATTGGTATGACTGTAAGTATGGGCAAAGCATGGTGAGGTATGGCTTCAAGTATGGTTCAAAGTATGGCTCAAGGCATGGCATTTGGAGTGAAACAAAATCAACATGAGATGAATTGAGGGGAGGAGTATTCGGCTAGATTTTCAGCCAAGGGGAAGAAGAATTGTTCATGTAATTTGTGGCTTAATGATGTGTTTAGGTGTTTCTTTGATTAAGGTTTTGTTTAGGAGTTTGTAAGAAAGTGTTTAGGTGAGGTAATGACTAATTAAGGTTGTCAAGACTTGATTAGGGAGTGATCTTGCTAGATTAACAATTTAAAACCATTTTCTTAGTCAAATGAAGGTATGGGCACAATTCCTTAAATTAAGGAATTGGAGAGATAAAATACTATTTAAGATTCCATGACTAGAAATCTTGAATCAAATAATGGAATTAGAGTTTAACTAAGCAATCTTAGGTTCTAATTAACCTTAATAAATTATTTTGACTCTAGATTAATTATTGAAATAAATTAATCTTCGATTAGAGCCTAATATTGCTTAGGTTTGCTTAATTACGTCATTAGGTTCACTTACACTATTCTAGGGGCAAAATGGTAATTTTACACTAAAATGCTCTGGCTACCCGGCTTAACCTGTTGCTAAGCTTCACTTAAAAACATCATTTAAAACATGTTGGTAAAATCTGCTCAACTGGCACATAAAACGATGACAAACACCGTAAGGGCATTTTGGTAATTTTGCGTGTTCAAACTCAAAATGAGATTCTTCTGCTCTATTACCACACATAACACATATAATCCCCTATCAATATCAAGACATCCCATTGAGGATGGCTGAGACTGGCGCTTCTCATTTTCCGGTATGACTCTCAAGGGCATTTCGTCATTGTATAGGGAAAATGATGCGTTACAATAATAGTTCTAGGAGGTTATAGAAGAACATGCAAATGCTCCCTTCAACAAAGGACGGGTGGCAAAGCACGATTGACCTGGAGACCATAAATACCTAAGGCTGGTTAGTATAATTAGCTAAGGTTGGCTTGTTTAGTGCTAGAAGTTAGGTCCACATTTAGAAATCAAGTTTGTATAGTTAATGTTAAATAAACCTTCATTGTATGTATAAATAACCCTGTACCTCATTAAAAGAGGATTATCACAACTCACAATAAATCAATAGAATTTTCATTTTGATTTATCTTTATTTTTTTGCACTTTACTTTTTTACAATTTATTTTTCCAGTCCTTATATCCTTTTGCATTTAGTTTCATTAGGAAATCTTTTTATATCGTAACCAAACATTTTCCAAAGTAGTTTGAAAACCCATAGCCGAGAAAAGAGTCCTTTTTTTTTGTGAAATCGTCTAAATTTTGGGAATTAAAGTTTTCATGGGAAGTAGAATTATCACTTAACCACATCTGTGTTGCCAATTAGTGATATCTGGAAGCATGGTTAAAGGATGTGTCGTGATAGGCCAAACTTAGTGTCCTATGCTAAAACCTATCATTATTTGGTTTATTGATGGATAAGGATGTGATATGTTATTCTTAGGTTACGCTACACAATCATTTTATAAGAATCTTCAAAAAAGTTAAAAATAGTATAAAACTTAAAGTTTACAATAATTTTGACTTGAAAATGTTTGCAACTCTTATCATGAGTTCAAAACTTCATGCATTTCTAGATGATGTGTTCTTATTGGATTAGAGTTTTTGTAAATTGGAGTAGTTCGGCCAAGTTGATTCTACTAAAACTATTTTTAGTAAAAAATTATTGATGCCAATGTTATTTATATTTTGATACTTTTATTGGTAGAATGAATATTTTTTGGATGATCAAAATCAAAACAACTTTTAGATGTGTAACTACCAAAAGAACATGAGTTATATATTATACTTATGATAATATTAATATAATCAATTCAAATATTTTAAAAATAAAAATAAAATAATCTTAATTTTTATGCATTTATAGTGTAAAAAAAAAAATTGCATTATCAATCAACAGATATTTTGAAAAATTACTCGTCATATCAAGTAACTATCAACTATAAGAAAATATAATACATGGGTGTTCTCAAAGCAAGAGGAAATATTTATTCCGCTTCATTTATTAATTGACATATTAGTTTTGCAGTTTATCATTGTCTACTATTTCTCTGCATTTTTAATGTAATAGTTGGAGTGTCAAATAATAAACGAGACAAAACAAATATTTTCGTTTACTCACAAAGCACCTATGAATTTTTCCAACCCATAATGACCACATGTGAAGGCTAAATGCATTCAAAAGTGTAGTAAAGAATTTACCCACACTTTATAAATGTGGCTAAATATTTAGTGTGTAGTACATCACACTTCATCTGGTGCACCTTAGACAAAACCATGACTACATACTATCCTCCAATATTTGACACTTTCTTTAAATTCTTTTATAGTGTAAAACAAGTGTAACATTGTCATAAAAATTAAGCTCATGTTTTTTTTAATATATTCAAATATATTATATTAATATTATAAATAAATAATTAATGTTATGAATAAAATTAGAGCTTCTTTACTTCCTCCATTTTCATCTCTACTCTCAACTTCACAAATGTTTCAAACCACATCTCACGCTCTCCCCTTCAATGCTAAATGATAGCTGAAAAATGGAAATTGAAAAATGATTTTGTTTACCACGCACCATATGAAGTATTGTGTATCATACATTAATTAAATATGGTTAAATGAAAAAGTGCGGCTAAACATACAAATTTAGCCACATTTTATAAATATGACTATATGTTTGGTATGTGATACACCACACTTCACCCAAGGTAGCATAGTCTTAGCCTTAAAAGTTTAGGGTGCGTTTGATTTCAACTTTCAATTTTTAATTTTCATTTTTAGTTTTTCATTTTTCAAGATTTTATAAAAAAAAATACCGAAAACTATAAAGCTTGAAAAATCTAGTTTCCCATTTTAATTTTCAATTGGCGATTGCTTTGGTGGTGTTGTTGGTCAATGTAGTCATGCAGTGTGTCGGGGTAAAGGCTTATGGGCATGAGTTTATGGGCCATAGCATCTAACAACATTCAAAGTCCTCTACTTCTCTCTTTCTAAACCCATCCCACAACTTCTATCTAGAACCCCTACGACTAATCTTCAACGCAATCCCGCCATTGTGTCAATTTCCTAGCCAAATCACTAACTCCTGAAGCTTACATACCAAAATAACGTTGTAAGCCTTCATTCCGAATCAAAGAAATAAGCTACACTTTGATCTCTTCAGTCTTCACAACTACGTATTTGACAAACTACCATTTGCTTCCTCTGATTGTCACCATTGATAGAAAACACACATAATAAATTCCAACCTGTCACTTCTCCTTCAGGTGCTCCCATCAATACCCACTTCTTGGAATTTCAATTCATTTCCTCTTTTGTCTGTTACTACAATTTTTTTATTTTATTTATTTATTTTTGGTGTGTTGTTATTTTGGTATTTCAAGGTTCATGGCTTGTCTTGAAGATGATTGACAGAAGAACTTGCAATGAAAGATCAACACTTGAATGGATTTTCAGCTATGATAATTCAAGAGGATAAGGAGTTGGGTTTGGATTTTCATATGCTTTGATTTCAATGGGCTAATTTGTCATGGTTGTGCATTCATTACACTTCCATTTCTGATTTTCTACTAGTGTCTGAAGAAAAACATGCACAACAAATAACACAACTAGTTTGCAAAAGATGTTGTTGAGAATGGGTCTTGAAGATAGGGTGCAAAATTGGGATAAACGTTGGAAGAAGCTGCAAATTAAGGAAAGGCAGAGAGAAGTTGTATGATGGGTTGAGAGGTAGAGGACTTTTTGAGTGTTGTGAGATGCTTTGGCCCACAAACTCATTCCTATAAGCCTTTACCCTAGACGATTGCACGACTCATTAACCAACAACACCACCAGAGCAGTTGCCTTTTTACTTTTCATAATTTCTTTCACAAACTCCTAAAACTAGAAACTAAAACCAAACACACCCTAAGTTTTACCTTTATTCCATATATGAGCAAAGTTGAATGTAGAAACAAATTAGAAATATAGCTTTGGTGTGAATTGGAATTTGAGATCAAAATCCCATTGAGGCATACACACACCTATATAAAATATTTTTAATGTTCCATGAGAAGAAACTTGTGTTTGTTGTTATAAACACCACTCCAAACATGTACTTTGAAGTTTCTTTCTTTATGGAGGAGTGCTTGATATGTCTAGAAATATGATTATTAAAATATAAGGGGCTATTTAAAGTGTTTTGCAGGAATAATTTTCAATTTTTAAAAATAAAAAATAAAAAACTTGTTTGGTTAGTTATTATTTTCAAATTGATTTTAAAAACAAAAAAAAAGGTTTTGTGTTTTAAAAGCAAAATTTAGAAAACAACTTAAAGATGTTTTTACAATTCTATTGTTTAAAACAAGAAAGAATGTGGTGACATATTTGTAATTAGTTGGTTTCATTAATTGCTACCCAAAATAATTTTAAAAATATTGTTTTCAAAACAATTTTAAAAAATACAAAAACAAAAATAATTCCAAATAACCCCTAAGATTTTAATATTTAATAATAATATGTGATTTTTAAAAAAATATTGACTAAGCTACAATATTAGAATGAAAAATGACTCATTTTCATTCATATAATTTTTTATGGAAATGTTGGAATCTCATGAAAGGAGAATGTTTGGATAAAATAAAAAGGTCAATTCTCTTATGGTTTGTTTGGATGAAAAAGAAAAAATGAGAAGAAAGAAAATGGAAAGAAGAGAAATGAAGAGAAAATTCACTTTTTTCTTCTGATGTTTGGTTTGATAGAAAGTGAGAGGAAAGAAAATATAATTATATCAAATTGACATTTTTAACCTTTTATCTTGTATGAAATAAATGATATTATGATAATTTGATAATGTATCTACATCATTTCAGCATTTTCTTCTCATGTTTAGGGAGAAAACTTTTTTGTAGATCCCACCTCAGTTTTTTTCTGTCTTCCCATTTTCTCTTCAAAACCAAACAAGAAAAGGTCCAAATCATCTCATTTTCTTTCCGTCCATTTCTTTCCTCCCTTTTTTTCTCAATCCAAACAATAGGATAAACTCCAAATCACCACCATCATAACTGAACTACTGCTAACATTGCCACTTGACCATCTCAACCCTTAACATTAGACCACCACCATCGTCCCCACCATCAAACCACCACTATTGTTGGACCATCACAGTTTCACCAAACCATTGCTATCAATATTAGACCATTATTGCCACCACTAAACCACCATCAGTGCCAGAATTACTATCGTTTTCTTACTTAGAGACAAATTTAAACAATAAAAAAAGACAAAAGAGGTCAAGCGAGTCTCCGTCTGAAATGTTACTCTTATGGTGTGTAGTTGGGATAAAGAATGAGAGGAAAATTTCCATGAAAAAATTTAATATAAAATTACACATAAAGTATATGCATAAAAGTTTTACCCTTTTTTCTATTTTCTAACCAAACACAACCTTAAAGTGGATAAATACTTAGGTGGTTACTCTGGTGCCAAAGGTAATCAATGTCTATGGCATTGCTAGTGTTGCGCATCTACGTTGACCTTGACCCTTGCCCGACCACTTGGACCACGGTCTTTTGGAATGACACATTATGAAATAATAAATATATATTGAATATTATTAAAAAAATTAAATTTCCTTCTATCACGTTCAATTTTTTCCTTGAAACCTACAAAATTGTGTTTTCTATCACAAGGACAAATATTTTTCTTCCCTCTATTCTTATCTTCACCACTAAAGCACTTGTATTTTGGAGCTTGCCCTCTTCAATTTCTTATCCTTATATCACTAACTAACTATAAAGTGCTATAAGCACCATAACTTTACACTTGAGTAACTGCCAAATACTTATTAACAGATGGTCAAGCAATATAAAGCCAGGTTTCATCAAAGAAAAAAAACGCTATACAAAGCCAAGTAGGAAGAATTTCAAATCCTTCCGAATTGAGGAGTATAAAAGATAGAGTTATATATATATATATATATATATCCAAAATTATTGTTAACCTGGTACGCACTTTTCAGATGATGCGTGCAAACAAATTCAAGATGACACCAACCACATAAACCACAATCGAATGCACAGCATTTCATCAAAAAGAGAAAATATCTATTGGGCCGCCAATAATGTTGGAGACTACAGAGTCTAGCACTCTCATGATTTAGTCAGCTTCAACTGCCCCAGCACCGGATATTAATTTTGAAAGCTACAGGCAAAAGGAGAAAGCTATACGCAACTTTGATAAATTATATTTATATTTAAAAATTAAATATTTATAAACTTTTCGTAGTTTCGAAATATTTAATAAATGATCCATAAAGTCTACCCAAAAAATAAATAAATGATATTTAATAAATAATAAAAAAATATTTAAGGTTTGGTATGTTTACTGTATATCTCTAACGTTCTTAATGAGTAGTTCTTTAAAACAAAATGGATATCAAAGTAAGCAGTCACCTATATACAATTTTTTTTTCAGTTAGATTTTTTCAGTTATAAATTTCGAATTAATTTTTTTTATAATTTTCGTTAAAGTAATTATATTACTTTAAAAAAATCTTTGGATAATAAATGTTTGGATTTTCTATTTAATATCTCTACCTAATTTTTTAAAATAAAAATTTCAGATTTGTTAGATCTCGAGTTTAATTATGCAGATTTTTTTTAATAAAATATTGTATATTTATTGGTCCTTTCATTAGATTTTTCATATTTTCTTTTGAAGTGTCTTGTGTCTATCCGTTTGTGTTAGTTCCAATTCTAACGCCCAATTTCTTTATACTAATTGCTTTGGTTAGCTAATGGATGAATTGAATTATCTTTGTGTGGAATTAGAGGTATGTGAAAATAATATTTTAATGGGCGTTTCATGTTTATGTTAGTGATTTTGTATGTGAAATTATTAGACTACTCTCACTTAGATATACTTAATTGATAAACTACCCTTCTCATACACACCCACACTCTTAAAAAAAATGAAAATAAAAACCCAAACCCCCCAATTATTTCCCTCACTCACGGTTACAACACACACATACACCACCCATCACTCTTCTTCTCTTCCTTCTCCTTCCTTTCTTTCTCTCCATCTTCCTCCATCATCCCAACCTCCTATCTTCTTCAATTCTTCACCAAATCCAACAAATAAATACACTTTTTCATAGCTCTTCCACCCAACAAACTCAAATCCACCATTAGTTTTTCAAGAAAAAGCCTTCTTCTACCTATTCCAGAGCAAACTAAAATTCGGGATTAAGGAAAGAAAAAGCTTTTGTTTCCTACTTGGGAGATCAAACTTCAAGGAGCTTGTGGTTTGACTCTTAGTGAAAACCATCTTTTGGTAGGGTTTACGTTTTGCTTTCTCTTTATTTTTCTTTATTGAAGTAATTTTGGGATTTGGAATTGGGAACCATTTTATACCATGATTTGGTTGAGTTTTTGGTAGGATTTTGAAGAAAATTGAATGTTGGCTGTATATATATATGTATACCTTTGTTTTTTATGCATGAGAGCTTGAAAATGTAACCTTAAGTGTGGTGTTTGTATAGGTGAAGCATGATGCACTAAAATGAGTAAGTATGCATGCTATGTGTTTGAGAATGTCTAAATGAAAGTAAATGTTATTTGGGGTTGAGCTATTGCATATTTGTTGGATGGATAGTTAGTTTAATGCAATATGAATGTTTACAAAAGTAGAAAGCTAAGTTGATGAGGGAATCTTGGAAGTTATACGCATAAAAGTGTAAATTCGGCCATGTGTTGGATAGGTCTATTTTACCATGTTTTTGTGACGCTTTGAGTTGGATTTTTATAAAAATTAAGTGTTTGATCTATATAGATATATGATCCCTTGTTTTTAATGCATAATAACTTAGAAATATGACTTTTGGTGATGTTTCGGTGATTAGTAACGTTATGCACGAAAATTGCTCATTATATATACTATTTGTTTGATTAAATGTCTAAGTGAAACTAAGGATAAGAAATTGGAATTAAGACATAAAGATTAAGGGTTGACTTATGTCAACAAAGAGGGTTCGACATTTAATCGTTTTGAGGCTAGTGACGATGGCATTGACTTTCTTTATAGTGCACATGAGGGTTTTGTGGTTTGCATTAGGAACTGGTTGACCCAAGCATGAGCTCATAGCTTTTAAAGTATCTAAATAAGATCAATGAGAGAAAAGGATAGTGATATTAATAGGAACACAAAAGTCATGAAGTAGATAAGACCAAAGAAAAAAAAACCTTAACTATAATGTATTCAATGTTTTGTATTAGGATAGTCATTTATGCATGTTATGACATTTAATGAATAAGTCTAATCTTTCTCCATGCTTGCATGTCTCTTTAATTATACTAGTAAAGTTCTTTCATGCATGCATGTACATCTCATACCAAGACCATGCTAAAAGACACCTCTACCTTGATAAGGAATGGTTGCGAAATTCTAAAATTGAATCTCATGATTGTATATTAATGATTTCAAAAGAAACCAAGGTAGACTAGAGATGAATATGATGTCATGTTAGTTGCATATACTCCTATGAGATTTCAATTGATTTCTCACCCCTTTCCCTTCTTCCATATCATCTCTAGATGAGGGAGACCCTATGTAGAAACTTAGGTCTGGAACTGTTGCTTTTGCTTTGATTTGGAAATTGCGCTATGTCACTTGATCTCTTTTGATATTTTGAAATGCTTATAGAATTACATGTCATTTTTATTTTGGAGTTGATACTTGGATCTTTCTTTTGTATTTGGGTTGTGAGACCTTTATTCTTCTATATTTTGTATTTTGTAGCTTAGGCTACTGACTCTGATATGACATTGCTATGTTCATGTTGTGAATTGAGTGGCTCTAAGTGCCTTATGATGATGGTATGTAAGATACTAGGATGTTGTATTTTGAACAACAGATTGGCTAAGGATGATTGGTTATTCTGTTTATAATTTTTGTCTTACAGGAGGCACGGTACCTACGTCGTTACCATGCCGAATTTTTATTAGAACTATTAGCAACATTTATATTTAATATGGAAAGGCTCATGAAATAGGACGTGATTCCTTGGTATTAATTTTTATGTGACTCGAGTACATAGAAATGAGTACTAGGGAGTTACATTTTGGTATCAGAGCCAGGTTTGGCCCATTGGAACCGAAGGGTTGGACTGCGATGCTTTTGTTGTATAGAGCGATAGATATGTCATGCTTTTTGCTTCGTTTATTTGCACGGTAGACTATGAGGTGTGGAGATGCATGATTTGCTTTACTTGTATGTCACTTGGAACATGCTCACTTGACATGATTTATTGAGACTGATCACCTCAATTTTTCTGTTGGTGTGCGTAGGGACTGATGGCATCAAATAGGCAACCTAGGCGCCAAGACACGGGGGACCCTGAGGTATTAGAGACTTTTCGAGATGTCACTCGTGCCTACAGGCTATACAGAGGCAACCCCGTGATGAGGGTTTCAGGCGAGGCCTCTGGTGCTACCGAGGTCGAAGGTGCCGCTTTGCCGACTTCAAAATGGCTTGCCCAGACCTTTTGGAGGTTCCACTATCCAGGCGAGGCTGATGCTTGGATTAAGTCCTTGGAGAAGATATTTGATATGTTGCAGTGTTCTAGGAGCAGAAGGCCATTTGGGCCATCTTATGCTGGAGGGGAGGCTCATTATTGGTGGGCTGAGGCTAGGAGGATGGTAGAAGCGGAAGGCACTCCTATCACGTGGACTATATTTAAGGAGGAGTTTTATGCCAAGTACTTTCCACTAGCCGAGGGGATGCGAAGGAGGCAGAATTCCTTGCACTCAAGCAAGGGAGCATGACAGTGCCGCAGGATACGGCTAAGTTTGAGGAGCTGTGAAAGTTCCATGGCATATACCAGGAGAACCCAAGACCCCGCTACAAATGTTCCAGGTATTTAGGGGCCTGAACCCCCAATTAGAGAAGCAGTGGAGCATTTGGGGATTGATGACTTTGCTGAGTTATCCTCTACATGTCGCATAGTGGAGGGCAATCAAAAGAGGACCGCGACTATCGATATGAGGTTAGTAGGCACAGACCACCCTTACATGGACAACAACAAAGAGGCAAGGCAATAAAAGGCCATACCCATCTGGAGGTTTTAGTAGGTCACAGGGATCTGGGGGTGGCCAATCCCAGGAGGTTTAAGCCCACTCCAGCTAGTGTCTCTGCCCACCACCACTCCATGCCAGAGATGCGGGAAGCAACATGGTTCTCGCCCATGCTTAGCAGGCCAAGGATTGTGCTACTACTGCCAGGAGCCAGGGCATATGGCTCGTGAGTGCCCCAAGAGATTGCAAGAAGCTCCACAAGCTACCCCTACCCGCCCCCAACACCAGGGCCGAGTCTTCACGTCACTGGAGAGGGTGCTCAGTCCCAATAATCTTATTCAAGGTAAGTGTGAGGTGAACATTGTGATTTAATTGTACTTTATGACACTGGTGCTACGCATTCTTTCATTTCTCTTGATCATGTGAAATCATTGCATATACCCTCCTCTTAAGTTACCATATGACTTGCATGTGTCTACCCTACAGCTAAACCTATAAAAACTTGTCTAGTATGCCTCAAGTGTAAATTTAGCATTGATGGTAGACCCTTTGTATTAGACCTTATTTGTTTACCTATGATCGGTCTAGGACTTATTCTAGGTATAGATTGGCTAGATACACATAATGTGTTGTTACATTGTCGTACCAAGTCAGTCATTTTCTTTCTTGAACCCATTGTGCCTATCAAGCCAGTGCATCTTTTCCTTAATGCTGGAGCCCTTGACGTTGCTGGGAGTATAGAGAAAGGATATGTTCTCCTAGCCTCGAACGAAGTTGAAAATGAACAACCCTTGGATAGTATGCCTGTGGTTAGTGAGTTCCCCATGTGTTCCCAGAAGAGATCCTGAGTTTCCCCTGAGAGAGGTCGAATTCTCCATTTATTTGGTCCCTGGACTGACCCTCTCATGGCACCTTATAGAATGTCCTTAGCCGAGTTGGTAGAGTTGAAAGCCCAGTTGGAGGATTTGTTGGAGAAGAAGTTTGTGAGACCGAGTGCTTCTCCCTGGGAGCACCAGTCTTGTTTGTGAGGAAGAAAGATGGTAGTATGCGGTTGTGTGTGGATTACCGCCAATTGAACAAGGTGACCGTGAAGAACAAGTACCCTCTTCCAAGAATTGATGATTTAATGGATCAGTTGAGGGAGCTATGGTGTTTTCCAAGATCCATCTCGAGGTCAGGGTACCATCAGATCAGGGTGAAGGAAGAAGATGTTTCCAAGACTGTTTAGGACGCGGATGGGCATTATGAGTTCACTTAATGTCTTTTGGGCTAACTAATGCTCCTGAGTGTTTATGGACTACATGAACCGAATCTTTAGACCTTATCTGGATCAATTTGTAGTAGTCTTTATAGATGATATTCTCATCTACTCCAAGACACTAGAGGAGCATGAGGGCCACTTGAGGACCGTTTTAGGCATCTTGAGGGAGAAAAAGTTGTATGCGAAACTTTCTAAGTGTGAGTTTTGGATGGAGGAAGTGAAATTCTTAGGTCATGTAGTGTCAAAGGGTGGCATTGCAGTTGACCCTAGTAAGGTAGAGGCAGTGGTGAACTGGAGAGACCTACTACGGTGACCGAGATCCGTAGCTTCTTAGGCTTGGCCCGTTACTATCGTAGGTTTATCAAGAGTTTCTCAGATAGCCTTGACTTTGACGAAGTTAACTAGGAAGGGTGCCCCATTTGAGTGGACAGATGAGTGTGAGAAGCTTTATGGAACTAAAGAGAAAGTTGACTTCTACCCGTGTTGGCATTGCCTTACCTAGTAAACCTTTTGAGGTTTATTGTGACGCCTCTGGCAAGGGTTTAGGGTGTGTATTAATGCAATGTCAAAAGGTGGTGGCTTATGCCTCAGGGGTTAAGCCTCATGAAGTTAACTACCCTACCCATGATTTGGAGTTAGCGGGAGTTTGTTTTTGCACTCAAGACTTGGAGACATTATTTGTATGGTGTGAGATTTGAGGTGTTCTTTGAATCATAAGAGTTTGAAATATCTCTTTGACCAGGAAGGAGTTGAATATAAGATAGAGGAGATGGATGGAGCTCCTTAATGATTATGATTTTGGATTGAATTACCACCCGGTAAAGCCAATGTGGTGGCTCATGCCCTTAGCAGGAAGAACTTACAAGTATCCCATATGATTTTAAAAGACAATGAACTCATAGAGAAGTTTAGGGACCTAAACCTTGGAGTTACCTTTACCCCCACCAATATGAGACTTTGCCAACTTAGAGTGACGAGTGATTTCAAGGTACAAATTGCTAGGGCCCAGGGTGAGGATAGGAGTTTAAGAGTTTAGTGAAAGTGTGGAAATAGGAAAACAAAAAGGTTTTGCTTTGGGAACAGATGGATTGTGGAAGTTTGAAGGTAGGATTTGTGTGCCAACATTTGGTGACCTCCGAAAGGATATTTTGAAGAGGCTCATAAAAGTCATTTCACCGTACATCCTGGCATGACAAAGATGTATCATGACTTGAAGGAGATGTTTTGGTGGCCTGGTTTGAAGAATGATGTGGCAGAGTGGGTTAGTAGGTGTTTAGTGTGCCAAAGGTGAAGATAGAGCATCATTGGCCTTCTGGTTTGCTGCAACCTTTGCCCATTCCAGAGTGGAAGTGGGAGAGTATCTCCATGGATTTTGTAAGTGGTTTGCCAAGGACCCAAGCGGGTCATCATGCTATTTGGGTCATAGTAGACCGATTGATGAAGTCGGCCCACTTCTTACCCATTAGGATTAGTTATCCCTTGGAGCGGTTAGCTACGATGTATGTGGAAGAAATTGTGAGATTGCATGGGGTCCCGAAGACGATAATATTTGAGAGATCTCGATTTACATCACGTTTTTGGAGTGCTTTACAAGAGGGTTTTGGTTCACAGTTATGCCTTAGCACATCTTATCACCCTCAAACAGTAATACAATTAAAAGAACCATACAAACATTAGAAGATATGTTGAGGGCATGTGTCTTGGATGAGAGAGGGAGTTGGGACAAGTGTTTGCCTTTAGTGGAATTTGCTTATAATAACAGCTATCATGCTAGCATTGGCATGGCTCCATTTGAGGCATTATATGGGAGAAAATGTCTATCCCTTTATGCTGTTTGAATGATTAGAAGAGTGTATTAGGACCAGACCTTGTAAACCAAACCTCTGAGAATTTGACGATTAGGGAAAAGATTCTAACTTGATAGAGTAGACAAAAGAGCTATGCGGATAAGAGAAGGAAACCACTTGAGTTTGCAGAGGGAGATCATGTATTTTTGAAAGTTACCCCCACAAAGGCAGAGGACGTGCCATGAAAGTCAAGAAGTTGAGTCCTAGGTTCATTGGCCCTTTCAGATCCTCCAAAGAGTTTGACCTGCTTATCGAGTGGCCCTTCCACCCCATTTGGCTAGACTACACAATGTTTTTCATATTTCACACTTCGCAAATACAACCCTGATCGAGTCATGTGTTAGCACCCGAGTCTATACAATTAAAAGATAACTTAACTTTCACCCTACCGCCTACTCGTATAGTGGACCACGGCACCAAAGAGTTACCCAACAAGTTGCCTTTGGTTAAGGTGGTTTGGGGAACGGTAGCACCGAGGAGCTCACTTGGAGCTAGAGTTAGAGATGCAGGCACCGCTATCCAGAATATATTTTCAGGTACATTGAATTTCGAGGGCGAAATTCTTTTAAGGAGGGGAGAAATGTACGTCTCAATTTCTTTATACTAATTGCTTTGGTTAGCTAATGGATGAATTGAATTATCTTTGTGTGGAATTAGAGGTATGTGAAAAAATATTTTAATGGGCGTTTCATGTTTATGTTAGTGATTTTGTATGTGAAATTATTAGACTACTCTCACTTAGATATACTTAATTGATAAACTACCCCTTCTCATACACACCCACACTCTTAAAAAAAATGAAAATAAAAACCCAAACCCCCCAATTATTTCCCTCACTCACGGTTACAACACACACATACACCACCCATCACTCTTCTTCTCTTCCTTCTCCTTCCTTTCTTTCTCTCCATCTTCCTCCATCATCCCAACCTCCTATCTTCTTCAATTCTTCACCAAATCCAACAAATAAATACACTTTTTCATAGCTCTTCCACCCAACAAACTCAAATCCACCATTAGTTTTTCAAGAAAAAGCCTCCTTCTACCTATTCCAGAGCAAACTAAAATTCGGGATTAAGGAAGAAAAAGCTTTTGTTTCCTTACTTGGGAGATCAAACTTCAGGAGCTTGTGGTCTTGATCTAGCTTTAAACCATCTTTTGGTAGGGGTTTCTACGTTTTGCTTTCTCTTTATTTTTCTTTATTGAAGTAATTTCGGATTTGTAATTGGAACCATTTTATACCATGATTTGGTTGAGTTTTTGGTAGGATTTTGAAGAAATTGAATGTTGGTTGATATATATATATGTATACCTTTGTTTTTTATGCATGAGAGCTTAAAATGTAACCTTAAGTGTGGTGTTTGTATAGGCTGAAGCATGATGCATGAAACGAGTAAGTATGCATGCTATGTGTTTGAGAAATGTTGAATGAAGTAAATGTTATTTGGGGTTGAGCTATTGCATATTTGTTGGATGGATAGTTAGTTTAATGCATAATATAATGTTTACAAAAGAGAAAGTAAGTTGATGAGGGAATCTTGAAGTTATACGCATAAAAGTGTAAATTCGGCCATGTGTTGAGAGGTCTATTTTACCATGTTTTTGACGCTTTGAGTTGGATTTTTATAAAAATTAAGTGTTTGATCTATATAGATATATGATCCCTTGTTTTTAATGCATAATAACTTAGAAATATGACTTTTGGTAATGTTTCTGGTATGAGCAACGTTATGCATGAAAATTGCTCATTATATATACTATTTGTTTGATTAAATGTCTAAGTGAAACTAAGGATAAGAAATTGGAATTAAGACATAAAGATTAAGGGTTGACTTATGTCAACAAAGAGTTTGACATGAATCGTTTTGAGGGCTAGTGACGACTGGGCATTGACTTTCTTTATAGTGCACATTAGGTTTTGCCCTTTGCATTAAGGAACTGACGACCGTTAAAGGATTAAGCCATAGTTTAAAAGGATCTAAATAAGATTAATGAGAGAAAAGGATAGTGATATTAATAGGAACACAAAAGTCATGAAGTAGATAAGACCAAAGAAAAAAAAAAACCTTAACTATAATGTATTCAATGTTTTGTATTAGGATAGTCATTTATGCATGTTATGACATTTAATGAATAAGTCTAATCTTTCTCCATGCTTGCATGTCTCTTTAATTATACTAGTAAAGTTCTTTCATGCATGCATGTACATCTCATACCAAGACCATGCTAAAAGACACCTCTACCTTGATAAGGAATGGTTGCGAAATTCTAAAATTGAATCTCATGATTGTATATTAATGATTTCAAAAGAAACCAAGGTAGACTAGAATGAATATTATGTCATGTTAGTTGCATATACTCCTACTGAGATTTCAATTGATTTCTCACCCTTTCCCTTCTTCCATATCACTCAGGTTAGATAGACCTATGTAGAAACTTATGTCTGAGGAACTTGCTTTTGCTTTGATTTGGAAATTGCTATGTCACTTGATCTCTTTTGATATTTTGAAATGCTGATAATTACATGTCATTTTTATTTTGAGTTGATACTTGGATCTTTCTTTTGTATTTGGGTTGTGAGACCTTTATTCTTCTATATTTTGTATTTTGTAACCTACTGAATTTCTTATATGACATTGCTATGTTCATGTTGTGAATTGAGTGGCTTAAGTGCCTTATGATGATGGTATGTAAGATACTAGGATGTTGTATTTTGAACAACAGATTGGCTAAGGATGATTGGTTATTCTGTTTATAATTTTTGTTATACAGGACCACTGGACCTACGCGTTACCATGTTGAATTTTTATTAGAACTATTAGCAATATTTATATTTAATATGGAAAGGCTCATGAAATAACGTTATTCCTTGGATTAATTTTTATTACTCTAGGACATAGAAATTTAGGATAGCTGAAACTAACATCCGTGATATTACAACTAGAGGAGATTTTCACTTATATTTTTTAAAGAAGTGAAATATATATTCTTAAAATTATAATACTTTTCGTGTTGTCTACGCTATGAAAATACTTAAATATCAATAGCCTTTCGTCAAAGGAACAAAAGCAGATGGTGTTCAATAATTCGTGTTTGTTCCTTGCTTTAGATCCAGCGTATTTATTTATTCATATAAAAGTGCCGTTGATCTGAAGCCATAATAAATTTTATTCTTTCCCAAAGAAATTAAAATGATAAGATAAATACTTTATAGAAAAAAGGGCTACAAATAGTACAACTAATAGAATCGTACTGAAAAGAGAAAGGGCTGCTGATTCTCCTTGATCAAAGACGATTTGGTGACCCTTGGAGATACCAAAACCTAATATGAAAAGAATTTAAACAAAAAACCTTAATGTGAAAAGAATAAGGGAACAGAAGGAAACCACACAATCGATTGGGTCGCAGATAACTTTATCAACAGTTTAATTCAACGCAATCCCAACCATACAAACCATCCAATGAACGCAATAGATTCCGTTTCCGTTTTGGTCCACCAGCAACAGATATTAGATTCCATCGTGAAAGGAAAGTGGTCTCATTATTATTTATTTATTTTTATAAGAGAGCTAATATCTCAAAATAAAATTAGAATTGGGGCTGTTTAGCCCATATATATATATGAAAAAAACTAGGCATCTAAGCTAACGATAATTTTTTATAGACATTAATAAGAAAAGTTGAGCCTGAAATCATATATTTAAGGGACTTGAATCCCTTATTATGTTTGGATCAATATCTTATTTGTAGTAAGTATCATTATTTGAACATAATGATTAGTTATTAAAACTGGCATATTACTTTTGTCAAATATTAATTGTTATGCACTGATATTACAATACAAATTTTATGTTATTATTATTCAATAGAAACTCAAAAAATATCAAATCATGATGAATAGATATTATGATGGATAGTTTTACTTTTTCTTTTATTTTTTTTATTGAACATTATGATAGTTATTCATTATGATTTGATAATATGTTAAGTTTTTATTGATTAACAATGTAAGATTATTTTATACCATCAAATCATAAAAGTTAATATCTTTTTATTAATGATATTAGATTTATTTTTAAATTAAAATTATATTAAATGTTAAGATTCATACTTTTTAAATTATTATTATTATTATTATTATTATTATTATTATTATTATTATGTATCAATTTAAAATTTTAAATGTCAACACTCCATATAAAAAACACATATATCCAATAAAAATATCTTATACTATTGGGCTGTCAATATAGTATGGGATACCTCACAGGCGGACCCGCACATCAATCATATAATTAGATTCAACCGCCCAGCGCTGCAGATGGCAAGTTGGATAGCAACGTTTAGTGGATCTTAAGATCCAATAATCTTTTTCGGTTTGAAATCTGAATTTTATTGTGCTAGTTTATTTTTTATAACTTGAGTTGATCATTTATTTTTTTTTCACGACAAAATTAAAGTTGATTTATTTTTGGATTGAGTTTAAGTTATAGCTTTATTCAGTTTGATCTGGTCAAAAGTTACGTAATTTTTAAATACTAAATTTGTAAAAATAGCATAGTTACTAAGAATTAAGATGAATTGTTAATATTTATTAGTAGTTATTAGTTTTATTTTTTCTGTATTTCACCATGATGTTACCGCTAATATTATAAGATTATCCCTTTGATAAAATTATTATAAATAGAAAAGAGCTTAACCATAAGAATTCTCAATAATAATTTATTTAAAAAATATCAATAATAATTAATTGAGAACTCATGTCAAATATCAATGCCCTTATACTGTTACGAAAATAGTAAAGGAGGTCAGTGATCATGAGTGGTCCAACACTGTCTGGACAAAAATTATGAGAAAAAATATACAAGGGAATATTCTACAATAAATTTAGGTTTTTGTTTTGTATCCATATGATACCTACCCTCTACATAATTAATGATTGTGATCTAATAGATTTAAAAAAATTTGATTAGGAGAACACGCTGACTCATTCTTAATCACAAATAACTAAGATATAGATACCCTTAAATTTTATAACTTATATGAGAAAATTCTTAAATTTATTAAATTAAATTATAAAAATAATGAAATTACTTATCCATCCTAATTTTTTCTAGTTCACTCTTCTTTCCTTCCTCAAACACGCTTGCATTAATGAGATATTAGTACAAGTGGAAAATGTTCAAATCTCTTAAATATAAGGTCATTCATTTGATCTTAGAATTTATGTGTATAGAAAAATACTATTAGTAGGGTCCCTATTAAATTGTTGAGGTTAAATCTATTATTTTTCAGATTTTTTTAAAATAATCTAATCTTAACCATTGGATCAATTTTCAATGGTTGTGATATTGAGACCATCGTGTTCAGTCACTCACATCATACTCCCCACAGGAAGGTCCCCTAGATAGATATGGTAGTTGTAATAGTCAGAGAATAAGAATAGCTAAGAATCTCTCACTAGGAATCTCTTCCCGCATTAAGAATCTTTGGCAACATACAAAAGTTACACCACAGCTTGTTGAACGGTTGATGTGCACCTACCACCCTATGCAATGAGGACAAGTCCAAGTGAGGGCCCCACATGGAAACTTCCCACTGATGTATGTACCCAGGAAATGATAATTGTTACCATTCACAATACCATACCCTTACGTTACTACCACCCACGCCACACTATTATATAATCCCCCTAACCTTGCTAGTTGCTTGCCACCCCTTCCATCATCACTTCACTCACACTCTTCTTCTTCTCAAAGCCATGGACTCTCTTCCACTTATCACTCTCCTCTTGACCACCCTCCTTGCTTTGGCCTCCGGCCGCCGCAACATCGTCGGTGGTACAATCAGGCTGCCCTCTGAGGCCTCCAGGTTCTTCCATGCTGATGAAATTGATGACACCTCTGGGGGACAAGGTGGGCCGTTTTGCTTGCTGGTTCCAGTGGTTACTGGAACTATAGGCATCAGGTAAAACTCTAGTTCTGTTCTTATATGTATTTTTATGTGTGTGTATGATCTTTGATGATTTAACATGAAGAGTTTATGTTAAGTGTTTTATGTGGCTTTATTGAGTTTATTTTAAATCTAAGGATGCCTTTGGCTTAAAAATCAGTTTTAGTCTTTGTTTTTCATTTTCACAGTTTTTTAATAAAACAGTGAAAACAGAAAACAAAAGCTAAAAGTTGATCTTATAATGTTCATTGTCGTCATTGTAAGTTCTATAAAATAAAAAACTACCCGAAAATAAACAAAGAAAATTTAAAACTATTTTTTAAAACCAAATGCAGCTAACAATTTCAAAAGGGCTTGTATTTGTTCCTTTGTAAATCAAAAGGAAAAAACTAGTATCATTTAAAAACCGATTAACAACCATAAAAACTGATAAATGGGTAATTCCGAAATTTTCAACTAATTTCACATAAATAAGTGGGACCCACTTGGTGACTTTTACAGTCACAAGGGCACAGAGATGCCTTGACTGGTGGATGTGGGACTTCATTAGACAACGTATTGATGGGAATCAGGTGGGGCTTGTCATTCGTTGCGGCTTGCACTACTCCCCATACTTGTGCCGTAAAGAAACAGCATAACGATCGGGAATTTTGTTGACAATGATTCTTGTAGGCTCTCATTTATTTTTGATTTATTTTCTTGAATAAACAACTTTTTTCATATAATATTTTTAATTTGATATTAATTTAATATTAAAAAATTTTTGACATAAATTTAATTTAATATTTTTAATGTTAATATTAATTTAATTCTTTTATTGAATCTTTACTTTAATGTAATGACTAAATTGAAATAAAAATGAAAAGTGTTAGAACTAAATTGATGTTAAGACAAAACATATTTGGATCAATTTGATGTAAAAATATTTGTTTGAATCAAATTGAAATCGAAAATTTTGTGATGGATCAAATTAATGTCAAATTAAAAAAGTTAATAAAAAAATGTTATTTACTCTATTTTTATTAGCTCCTTGCTGAATTAAATTGTCAAAGAAACTAAAAAAAAAAAAGTAAATCATAGAAGGAGAGATAAATACCAAATAACAATACAATTTATTAAAATTGTATCTTCTAACCTTATCCCAATTGGATACATAAAATATAACTAAATTAATTGGACTACTTTACACTTGAGAATTTGAAGTGTACAAGTAATTGATGAAAAAGTCAAAAGAAATAAATAATACATATTTATTTATGATACGTTGATTTATGATACGATAATAGATGTACATATTTTATTAATTTTTAAAAAATAAAATTTCAATTAAAACTATTGTGGTGATGTGAATATATATATATATATATATATATATATATATATATATATATATATATATATATATATATATATATATATATATCGCTAAATCAACCAAACCAATAGATCTATAAACCGGTTACTTGTCCGGTTCGAGCCAAATTTGTTTTCGAGTCAAATTAGATGATGTTATCTTCACATACCCATTGAGTGGACAAAAATATTAATTGTGGTAGTGTGCTGGACTAGTGCCTGAAAACATGACAAAAAATATTACTTTTAGATTTTTGCTTTCATGTTCGTTGTATTCTATATTTTGTATCATAGTATGTCCTGTTTTATGATTTTTAAAATTTTTGCAATATTTTCGTATCCGTGTGTGTCTCATCCTTGTCCCATGTCATATTTGTGCTCCTAGATTGGCATACTTAAGTATGTTGGTACTTGAGTAAGTCAGCTAGGGTAAGAGCTTATTCCGTGTTCACTGTGTTGCGAACTATCTCTTTCAAAATATAAAGATAGAAGTACAAGAATTAATTTTATCTAATACACACTATTTAACACACGGTAACTTGTTGAATTTTAGTCTGTGTTTATAATTCTCTTGCAATATACCAACACATGATATTACTTAAATGTTATTTTGGTTTGTTTCCATTTGATTTTGATGTTAAGCCTTTGTGGTTTCAATCAGGCTGATATTTGTCACGCATATCAACTACTGAAGAATGGTGGTGTGAAAGAAGAAAATATCATTGTTTTTATGTATGATGACATAGCCTTCAATGCAAATAACCCAAGGCCTGGAGTCATCATTAACAAACCAGATGGTGGTGATGTTTATAAAGGAGTGCCAAAGGTAATTTACTTTACAGGCTGTTTTACTTTTTGTTTTTTCATATGTTATCACTGACAATAACTATTAACTACCTTGTTTTTACTCTGTTTCTAGATTTCAAACTTTTTTAAATGAAAGAAATATTGAAATTTATTTTTTTCTCATTGTTGTTGCCTCACTTGAGTTAGGGTAGGCTGATGTATAGGATAGGAATGAAGTTACTTTACTCCTTCGCCCTACGGATAAATAAAGCTGGGTATTAAGAGAAATCGTAATTGTAATCATAAGCTTGGAATACCTTGTCGATTTGCACATCATCTACCATTGAACGACGTCTTACTTGAATCCTTCATGTCCCATCCATCTCTACGACGACTTAACATAGGATTCCACATCTATAAGGACAAATAACACTACTTGGTTATTAACGATGAGTTATGATTGGGGATCCATTACGACCCTAACAGGGGCATAGTTATGGTCCTCGTTAAGAGAAGATATTCAGTACATGGGTGTTGGGTCATCATCAAGAGAAGCGTTTGGGTGTCCGAGGCCATGGGAGTGATAGGGAGAGGGGTGCCTAAGCTGAAAGACCGACCAACCAATCCACTTATTTTTATCATTTCTTTCGCAAAAACTTAAGAATAAGAAACTAAAATGAAAATAACGTGACATTTTTGTGGGTATTAGTAAAGTGATGTAAATTGAAAGTGAAAATAGAAAATAAAGAAAGGATTTAAACGATGATCCCATCAAATTCTTCCATTTATTGTTTTTTGAAGTTTGATGATATACTAATATGGACTTCTTTTATGGCAGGATTACACTGGCGAAGATGTTAATGTTAACAACTTTTTTGCTGCTTTACTTGGAGATAAGTCAGCACTTACAGGTGGCAGTGGGAAGGTTGTGGATAGTGGCCCCAATGATCATATCTTTGTGTACTATAGTGATCATGGCGGTCCAGGGATACTTGGTTAGTAGCTCTGAATTCTTTTACAAAACCTTCCTCTAATGAAACTCATGGATTGAGTAGGTTGTTTGTATGCATTTCAGCATGGTGTAGGCCTTTTTTGGTGCTTCTTACTGACAACTTGTGTGTGAATTTTGTTGCTGATTTTTTTTTATTTGCTTGATTATGTCCGAGTAGAATGAAACCTCTCAATATTTTCTCATCACCCATGGTTTCCTCAAGCTAGAACTTGTGTTCTGTGGCACAGATCACAAAGTATTTGTTCATAACAATGATAGCTGTTCCTTTCTGTTACTTATTTGGTCTCTTTTTTGGGACATGGGAGTGAATTTCAGGTATGCCTGTTGGTCCTTACTTGTATGCTGATGATCTGATTGAGTATTGAAGAAGAAGCATGCTTCTGGAACATATAAAAGCCTTGTAAGTTATACTGGTAGTTATAAATTCATTATTTTTCTTTTTTTTGTATCAGGATTTGTTTGTTGTGTTTAGTAACTCTTTGGATTTACATAATGGTGGTGCAGGTATTTTATCTGGAGGCATGTGAATCAGGGAGTATCTTTGAAGGTCTTCTTCCTGAAGATATAAATATCTATGCAACAACAGCTTCAAATGCAGAAGAAAGTAGTTGGGGAACATATTGCCCTGGGGAGGATCCTAGTCCTCCCCTGAATATACAACCTGCTTGGGTGACCTGTACAGTGTTGCTTGGATGGAAGACAGGTATCTGCATAATAAGGATTCATAATTAGATCATAAATAAGATTAGTTTGATCTTTGATGCAATATGTATGCTTATCGTTTGTATTTTGTTGAACAATTTTTTATAAGGGTAAATTACATTTATTTTCCCTGAGGTTTGGTGAAATTTACCTTAACTCCCTTTATTTGTAAAATTTGTCTGAAGGTCATAAGTCTATGAAATCATTACATTGACCTCCTCTGAGTTCATAAAATCACTACATTGCCCTTTCCTCCATTGCACATTGCCACATTACACAGTGCATTCAAAAGAGATTTGAACAAGTAGAGGGAGTTGGGAATTTCATCAAACCTCAGGGGATGTCATTGAAATTTGCCCTTTTTATAATGGACTATTATCATCTATTTTTATCACTTGCACCTTTTTTATTGTAAGAACATAGATCAGCAGAAATTTCTTTTTTTCTTTAGAAGTATTGTTTTAAGTTCTTGTGTGGACTAATTTTTCTTTATTTGTGAGCAGTGGGATCCACAATTTGCGAACAGAAACATTGCACCAACAATACAAAGTGGTATGACCCTTTTGCTAACTTGATTTAATTGTTTTACATAATTGACTGA